>JBBPCS010000160.1:71655-99347 GCA_037974645.1 Hollardia meadi
TATCTATCTATCTATCTATCTATCTATCTATCTATCTATCTATCTATCTATCTATCTATCTATCTATCTATCTTCAAAAATCCTGGGGTGGTTAAGATTTATTCCATTACTCGTCTTAAGTTTTTATGTGCCCAACAGTTTAATTTAAGTTTAGATTACTAGACTTTCTTGTCTTCAGAGAAGCAATTTGTGTTACAACACATAGTCCAGGTAGGTAGACACAGGGACACACTCAAAAACTACTGAGAACAAATAAAATAGCGACAACAACAGCAACAACTGCAGACATCACACTGCATCAACCGTCTTAGTATGCTCGGCGAAGGCAATTCAAGTCATTAATAAATATACATAATAATACAATACATAATACATCAATTTAACCCCTATGCTAAAATAATTTTCTTTAATTGTGTTATTGTCATGGGAGCGAACTAATTGTTTAAAGCATGGGTTAGCAAGCTGTGGTATTTATCTGACCTGTGATCAGTTCAGCCATTGAGTGGTGGTGACTATAAAACTTTTGTTTTGCTTGAAGTTTATTTATACACATTTTTCCACTTGGCCAGCATGCACAATACCAGTGCCCCGAAACTAACTTTATTATTTACACCTGTGCTTTTCCCACTCGACATGTCTAAATACGTATTCTGGTGGACTCATTCATTTGTGAAACCAGATGCAGGCTACACAAGTATAATAATAATAATAATAATAAACTTTATTTATATCGCACCTTTAAAAACAAAGTTGACAAAGTGCTTTGACAGACAAAGCAAGAGCAGGATACTCAGGAAGACAACAGAAGTCGAACAGTCAAGCCAAACAAGACAGGAGGTTAAAGAAAAATGAAGATAAAGTTAAAACAAGGAGACCAAAGCAGCGAATACAAGAATAAAGGCAGTAAAAGACAACAGATAAACAGAATAAGGGCAGTAAGAATTAAAAGAGAAAAGCAATAAAATAACAAAAACAATTATAAAAAGAATCAAAATTAGGAATAAAATAAAAAAATAAGTGATTAAAAACGACATCACATCAAAGCTGGTCTTTAAAAATGTGACACCGAATCTGCGAGCCTCAGCTCCTCAGGCAGGTCGTCCCAATGCTGAAGGGCCCCGATCGGGGACCAGCTTTAAAAGTGATCAGTAAAATCTTAAAATCAATCCTAAATGGAACAGGGAGCCAACGGAGCGAAGCCAGGATTGGCGTAATGTGATGCCACCTGTTTTAAAACCAGGGAGAAGCCTCGCTGCTGCGTTCTGAACTAGTTGGAGGCGGGAGAATCACTTCTGGTTATCGCTCATCACACGTATAGAACATGATGAAGATCTAACAAATATTGGCACTCACTGTGCAAAACATTTATGTATAATGAAAACGATACCCCCCCCCCCACTCGTCTCCACCATCCCTCCTCTACACATTTTTAATCAAACATTTCGTTTTGCAGCGTAATTAATGAGACAGTCCTTGTGTTCGGCTGTTGTCTTTCCCAAATTGCAGCGTTAATCTCGTTGTAATATAATCCTGATGTTATCTCAGTCGACAAATGAGTTGTAACGTTCATCTGTTATGAAGCGATGCAGATTAATTTGTACTATAAGTTAAAACCAGCGCTGTAATACGTGACTTTAACAAAGCCGTGTTTGTAATTGTTTGTGAAGATATTTCAGTTGCAGGGTCCACTTAGTCAAGTTGTACCCCAGCCCTTCTTAATGCGGAGTTTTACTGTTTGGATGTAACACATACAAATTAACAAGAAAGGGAAATTTAGCCTTCCGCTTGATTGCCTGTATGAAACCTATTAGATATTTGACCTATCAAAATGTAATCTCTGGTAACCGGGAAGTGAAAATATGTGATTTTTTTTTTTTTTAAAAAGCATATTAATCTTGAAAACAGATATATATTGCTATTACCCCGAGATTAGTTGCCTGTGGCGTTTTCTTGGGGAGGCACTCTGAGAGAAAATTGATGTGAAAATCGGATCTTAATTGAGTTTCCGGCTCAAGGAAGGATCCAAAATGGAAGCGACGCCAAAATATGAGTTGTTTTATGCTTCAACTGTTAAAGGGAAGCACACGACTTGAGGCAACTTTATTGAAGACATTTGCAGGATACTAAATACAAGATGAATTGGGTGTTTTATTCTGTTTAATCAAATGCATCTTCATTATGCAAATTATTTATATTTCACACTCTGTCTCTTATTAATCACATATTTCTATGAAGTCTGGTTTATAAAGAAAAGAAATAAATTAATATGTTATGTTACCAGGTTTTAAATGAATGAGAAGAAACTTTTTGGATCGTGGCCTCTAACTGTTGAAAAAAGAAAACATCCTAAATGCTTTTAAGAAATCACCTTCGGCACTTTTTCCCCCCTATCACAGCAAAGAGTCAACATGTGCTTCTGCAGTCAGAAAATCCCCTCCCAAGGAGCCTGCTAACACCTTCTATCGCACTCCATCAGCAGGATGTTTATTTTCCAACACCCTGCTGCTGATTGTGACATGGGTGATTTAATAAGTAGAGAGAAATTGACTTCTCAGGGCTTGATGCTTCACCTCGGCGAGGGGAGCCACACGGAGCAGCCGGAGCGAGTGTTCGCTGTTCATGCGTCGACCGAAATGGTTACCTGGTGGCTCAGCTGCAGTGAAGTCTCCTCGAGATGTTTGATTGCTGCAATCTCCTGTGTGTGTACACATCAAGCCGTGTACCCGCTCCAATTTGTATATGAGTGCACAGCGTGATGTATATGTGGGACAGCACCTGAGAGGACTGGAAGAATAATAGACAACAATAAACCTCCCCAAGGATCCAACTTGGAAACGTTGAGATAAGAGAGGGAAAAGCAACACATTCACTTCACCAGGATGGTTTTATTTTTCCTCCAAACACACACAACATAAGTATGCCATCAGAATTATTTGAAATGCTAAATGGGCTTTAAGTGTTTTTGTTTGTTTCAGTCGCTGTGTTTCCATCAACTGACACCGTTACCTGTCCTACGCTAAAGTAAACTAGATTCAAATAAGATTCGGCGGAACGTGATCCGCCGGATGAACCGACTGGTTTTGGGTGACGATGCAGGTTCAGGTTGCAGATGCAGAAGGAGGTGTTGTTAAAGGACTTGTTTTTTGTTGAAGTGGTGCAAGATACTGTGTGCAGTATCTCTGTTTTGCTTTTTGTATGAACCTGGACTCACTTAAAGGAAAAGGAAAACAGGCACAGTCGATTGAGGTCAGTGGGAAGCTTTTTAATATTTTCTATCAGAGTTTTGTGGCGGGTGCCTTGTTTTAATTTGCTGTATATTGGGGTGGACGGGTTCGTGCCAATGATAGAAGCAGGGAATTTATTTGAAAAGGGTTGTTTTTATAATTGTTTTAACTGCCAACTCATATGAAATGATTTGGGAGGAGGGTTCTAATTAAAATTCAAGGTCATTTCCTGTTTTGTATTTTTAATGGTCTAAAAAGTGCCAGGCGTGACCGGTTATGGATGCCCAGATGCTCCAATGAATTTAGAAGAAAATGGTGCGATAAATGCCTGTTTTTCATAGCTAGAGTCAGGCTCCTGAGCTACACTAATGTTATCTTGTGTTAGTTTGCGTGTCTTTCACATTGTCCGCTGTCAATGTGCATTGGGTAACTAAACTAGTCATTCCTCTGAGGATGAATAAACTTATCTAAATGTATGAAAGTACAGTGAGTATGTAGATTATTATACTTCGTATTGTATTTTCACAAAGCTGGGGGACTTTGGAGAGACAGGCTTAAAAAGGAAGTGTTAGACTTATCGAGAATATCGTGATTTTTAGTCTTTGGTAGGAGTTCAAAAACTACAGGATCCTACATTTCCCATAATGCAACCATACTGACAGTTCATCTTTTCAACCCCATTTACTGGATATCAACATGGGGAGGCTTATTAATGAGAATTACCACTCAGTATAATGCAATACAGTTCAACAGCGTCACAAAACACATCCGTGAAAAGTTGAATCCACAACAGCTTCAAGAAAAAGTGAATATTATTATCTCCACGAAGGTATAGGTCTATTTCAGGTATGTTGAATTAGACTGAATTAGTTTTAGCGAGACACACAACAGGCCCTTGAGTGCCTCTCATTAGAGTCTCCCTGTCTGCAGCCGGTGTGCAGGCTGTGCAGCACAGATGTGCCAAAGCAGTGGGGTTGCCGCTTTAAAAATGTCTATACATTACCCTCTACCATCCTTGACAGAGGCATGTGCTTGAATTTACTTTTTAGCATTTATAACATCTTAAATTCGGAGAAAAAAAATCTGCAAACATTTATATAGATTTATATATTTATATATATTTACAACACCTACTTTGAAACCCTTGAAAGCATACAGATCACAGCACTGCCGTGCCATCAATGCGGAGCCCATGCAGTGTTTTTGCTTCATAAATATTCACCTGTGGGTAACATACAGCATTAGTAATATGAGGCTGATACATAAATGCATCCAGCAGCATGCATCTCCTCTCATGTTTAACAAGTACACTGATTACTGGCCCATCCTTCAGATACTCAGCAGTGTATCTAGTTTGGGCTCAATAGTTATTGATAACTCGGACTTATTCACTGCCCTAACCTCACAGCGACATATCTTGTGGACCAGCAGATCACTTGCCTGCCTGCGTGGATTTGTTGCTGCTACATCTGAAGCCATGTGAGTCTGTAATTAACATTTCCACTGGGACGCTCAGTGACCATCTAATGGAGGCGAATGAATCCCAGCCAGCAAGTCCTATGAGAACCGTCATTTCGACTTCATTAGGAGGCTTTCACCTTAAATTAAAGAGGAGAAGAGGTTTATTTTGCTGTCAGGAATCATAAGCCGCTACTAATGTGGGTTCTGCGTTATATAAATGCAAACAAGACAATTTTTGGAGATGAAATAATATCTTTCAGAGTCACACAGGGATTCAGGCCTTGAGGAAAACTTTGCTTTCATCCCACTGCATTCATTAATGCAGTTTTTCATTCAACATCCTGGTTTCAAGGTTGCATCTTATTTCACTGCAAAGGACAGGGAATCACTTTTGCATATGATGTGTTCCTCCTTTTAGCCCTTGTTACTCAAGGGGAGGTCCCAGTTTTACATAAATTATTATTTTTTCTCTCTCTCAAAAGTTAGTTTTGTCAGCATGCAAGCCAATGTAGAACTTGACATTTTAATTCTGGTCAAATGTTAGCTTATAGCAAAAAGAAATCCCCAAGTAAAGTCATAAATGATCAAAATCAGGCGATCTAGCATTTACAGTTGAAATGAAAATAGCTTTTATGCACATAGGAGGAAGTGTAAAAAGTCTAATTTTTTTTGGGACTTCCGAAACTTTTTAATTAAATCTGAATCACTACAGTGAACAACAATCTCATGCTCCTTCATCGCCTGCCTGATACACACAACAATCCGTTCATAAATAAGCTTAGGCGTGAGTCATTAATAACAAGAGAAGGTCATTTCATCTCTTCCCAATGTGGAATAATTGAGCTGCTGGTTGCATGGTGCGCCCGCTGCAAATATGCTCATAAGCTCAATTTTGGCTGGCATGGGCCGAGGACACATCAGCCTAATCAGGCTCCCGCTCCTCCTCCTGCTGCTGCAGAGCGACGGCTACAGTCTGCCTTACTGTTTTGGCTCGGCCTCATCACAAACACACTTAATTGGATTAGCGTGCTGGATGCTGTGTTCTTACACAATGTCCTCCCAGAGACAGGAGTCTCACACCTTTGATCTCTGAAGAGGCAAACGCAGCCTGTTAACAAGTCCAGACAAATCAGAGGGCATAACAGGTACGAGGGCAGGTGACTTTTCGCCATTTTCCAGCGCCATTGTTTGCACCTTGACAAACCTTTTAGTTTCATTTTTGAAATGCGTGGTTCTTCAAGGTCACGTCAAGAGCCTTTGAAGCTATCTAATTGCCATTCATGAGGGAAAACGCTGCGTAGACAAAGGTTTTTCTCATGACACGGAATGCATTTAAAGTTACTTCGAGACCAAGGTTGCTGGAGAGCTGTGTTTAATCTCCTGTTTGTTAATGTGGTCTTAATGTATCAGATCAATGGACTGCATAGCACTGCATCAATATGTGACACAAATAAAACAATACGCACTTAGCCATTGAATTAAACTCCTTTTCATGCCCTGGGAATACCACTCCTTTCACTGTGGTCCACACCAAAATGTATCACAGCTGGCTGAAAGACGAGACTGTCTATTGGCATTTAAGAACACTGAAAGCATGCGGGGGTATACTGGCCGAGAGGGAACATACATATGCAGTAATCACTGAGTGTTTAGAGATGGAAGAACAGCAAGAGCATGGATAGATTTCATGCTGGTCAATGCAGAATAAATAGGTGAAAGGTAGGTGAAAAAAAATATGCTTTCTGTAGTTTTGGGGGACCCTTTAAGAGCAAAACCACGGGGTTGGGGGAGCGAAAGATGCAGACGGCATATGACAATGGTCCCAGGCTAGATTCCAAACACACATCACATTGTACAGTATGTGCCTTACCCAGCTGGGACAAACACATTCTTTCAACAACCATTAAAGAATATGTATTTTTCCTCAGGCTGTACTTGCACACTTTACTGAAGCCTTTTGCTCTGTGTTACACATCAAATCCGCGCTCTCTCCATATACAAACAAGCGTGCTGCTGTGCTTCCTCGGCCGAAGTTGCAGTTTCAAGCGAAAACAAATGTCAACATGGATAAATTAGCAAAGAGGGAAGAACGAGGGCACTGTTTATACATTATCCCTGTCAAAACTGCACAGGGCACCACATTTCCCTTATTTGGCTCTGACGAGCGTGATTGTGGGTGTTTGTGTGTGAATATAAACATTAACAGCAACAATAATAGTGTAGGAGGGTGCTTGAGTGAGAGAAGAGAGCATACATGTTGAAATAATGCCTTTGTTGTTCGGCTGCTCTGAACAAACACAATTACTCACCTGGAAACAGCGTCGTCACTAGACTGTCAGGCATTTTTTGGGTCCGAATATTTGAGATAAAAAAAATCCACCCGCTGCAGCAAAGTCGCGTGCGATTGTATCATCTGTGTCTTTACTTGCCTGTTTCTTGCAGCAAAGTTAATTAAACTGTCGTGGTTTCAGAAGTAATCTTGACGCGATCTCCATCCGACAGAACACTTTTAAAAAAACGTAAATGTTAGATCAAAAACAAATTATGAGGGAAATAGCGAAGGAAATTAAGAACGGCACCTTGAGGTAAAAGCTTTCAAGCTGTGTTTGATAACCTTTAGATTTAGCAGCTTTCTGCATGTCCTGTTAATGTATGAGCAATAGATAGCAACTTAGCGTCTTACACAGTGTAATATTTGAATCAATACTGAGGACTATTTGCATAACATTCCAGTTCATTCTAAAAGTTTAAATACATGTCTGCCATTATATGTTGTATAATCACTGTGCAATTTTGAGAGAGATACTTCTATCCAAGTTATATTAGTTTATAAACTGCAATGAGAATTTAAATGAAGAAACAATGGTGATTTTTCTATATTTTCTTTCAAACCTGGGAATTAATTATTTTATTTTTTTGTCTCCAATCAAAGGCTTACACGGTCTTTTATAGGTTTTGAATTTTTGCCATTGTGAAATCCTCTCAACTCCCTTTGGATAAACTCAAAAATGCAATTTGATGAACGGGCAGGGCCTTGAACGTGACGGGTGGCTAAACACAGACGCTGTAAACAGGCTAATGTGTTCCAACGAATGACACCCAGATTGTACACTTTTCTGTGATTTCTTTCATGCTATGAGCACAGACCATTAATATGAGTGGGGACGCAGCGGTAACTTCCATTTCCTGCCGTTATCACTTGCCTCTGATTCACCTCCACTAAACCTTCCTGTCACCATGGCAGCAACAATAGGAAGCAGTTTAATAACTGCCTGGCTGCCAGTTGGCTGATGTGACATTGTGGCCAACATTCATTTCACCTCTTTCATCTCTTTCTGTATTCATTTTAATAGACAAATAATACATATGTAGTGATAAAGCTATAGAATAAAGTGTTGTTAGCAACACTATGTATCTTAATTGGTATACTGAGTCAATTATTGTATATCTTGATCCCATCACTGGCAAACGCACTATGTAACCATGTTCACGATGTCACGTGGCAGCAGTGAATAAAAGTGTAAAGCTTAATTGCGTTTTCACAGTAGACATTTTGACCTGCCATAGCAGGAAAAAGACTGGTGTAACTTACAACCTGAGCGATGGCGGCCGTCGTTAGTGTTATTAATTACACCTGTGCCTCTCTTGCTATGACGTGTCAAAATACCTGCCAGGGGAAAAGGGGCTGTTTCCTAAAACACTCTCTCGTACATTCATTCACTACTACTACAGTGATTAAAACATTAGAAGAAGAGAGCGCAGCGAGGTGACATAAGTACAGAACAATGTGAAAACATGATGGAATTTTTTGGGTTTGTTTTATGTATTAATTTGCGGAATCTTTCTCGCTCCACGCTGATCTGACGTTTTTATCCCCCAACATATTTTGCTTCTCCTGGGTAGCAGAAGTTTCAGTGGACATTAAAGTCGTGCGCCATGACTTTGTCACATTTTTTTTTAATCAATAGGCCTACAGCAAATTTTGTATCGGCATCGAGTTCCCGCCCATACACCCACCCGCCCAATCGCGAGCGGGGCTCAGCGGTCAATCGTGACATTTCACCCTGTTTTTATAGCATCAAATAACGAATTAAAATCAGAAATGAACACTTGAACATGCGTCAGCGTGATAAGAACTACCGAAAATGACAGAAACCATCTTTGGGAAAAATTTATTTGAGGTTTACTTTGAGTTTTTAGTTTGGCCCACGTCCTACCTGAAATCATTGAGGAGGAGGGGTTCATGACCTATACTGCAGCCCGCCACCAGGGGGCTCTCATGTCGTCTATCTTTATATACAGTCAATGTTTAAAAACAATTCAAGTCAACACAATTTGGAACATGACCGGTCGGTGGTGGAAACCACTGCCCTATAGACACTCAATAGTTTACTCTTCAGAAGCAGTAATTTGAAACTGATTTGTAACTGATAATGATCAGAATTTTGCTTCATTGATGCTGCATGAATGCAATTGCATATATATGTAAAATGACATGCATTGCATTGTGGGGTTGTCAGCACAAAGTAGTTCCATTCCTGGTCTTCTAAGTCTATACCCTGAATTCATTAGATGGTGAACTAGTAAATCGTGGGTGAGTTTGGGCAGGACCAAGGTTTATTGAAGCCTGTTTTGCTTTTTTGAATGTGTGCATACAACAATAGGCAGGATATCGATTGTTTTGTCTGTTACAAATTTCTGGATGGCGGTGTTGCCTTTAAGGTTTGGCTTCAATTCAGTGTTTCTCAGGTCATACACACTGTATATCCATTTATTTTCATGGTAAAAAAATGTCATTCTTTTGGTGGTTGATTTAAAAAAAAATAAAGGCACTCAAGAGGCTTAAAAGTTTCTACATCTATTAAACAAAGGTCAAAGGAGTTGGCACCTGCTTCCCAGAACTCAGTCCTATTACCTTTTTTCCTGATTTGCCCATAAGGTCAGTGATAGTGGTAGAAATCCCAGAGCTGAGCCACCGTTAATATTATTAGTTCCACCTGTGTTTTTACTGCAATGACAGCTCAAACTGTCTGCTGTGTAAAAAAAAAAAATGGATTTAAGACCCAGGAATGCTTGCTTAAATTTGAAGGAGAAAAAAAGATCTATGTACCAATCTCATTTCTTAAAACCATTTGGGAGTTCAGCTTAAATGTAAGTGAACATGGACGGAGTGGGATGCCTGAGGTGGACCTCGCTAATTTATGTTCAGTTAAATTAGTCATGTTGAACGTGATAATCACTCATGTTAAGCGAAATTATCATCCAGCATTAGACGCTGATACAGTGTGCCATGACTCGATAGCTTGTGGCCGTTTTATTTTCTTAGTCATAACAGAGGGGATGGACCAGCTCTAATTGAAAAGCTTTGCAATCTTACAGCCTGAAAATATTCCAACACACTGTGTGTGTGTGTGTGTGTGTGTGTGTGTGTGGGGGGGGGGGGGGGGGGTATCCAGGTCATAGCAATCCACTGAGGGTTGAATCAGGGGCAACTGGACTTGGTTGAAATTTGAAACATATCTAACCAGTACTTGTGTGATTACATTTAATGCCAATTCAACAAACATATAATCTAAAAAAAAGCATGCTATTAATAGTTTTGATTTACTGAAATCCCTCGCTATATTGATGAAGTCACTGTTTCTTCCTAAATGACAGTTGCGTTTCACTTCTGAGGCTTTGTCTCGCTGCGTGTTCACCAACTGCAGCTTATGACATAAGGTCTAATAAAGTGAGTGAGGCAAATTCTACGTAACACTCTCCAGAGAGTTCATGCATCAAATGACCAGACGCAAGGTTTCCACATGGCACCAAGAAGCATTCTGCTCCCACGCTTCATCAGCATTATCACTTTATCACTCTGTTTATCCTCTTTATCCTCAACGTTACTTCAAAACATTCTAAATATGCTGCAAATAAATAACACATAACATTTCCTTAAAATAATATAATGTAAAATTTTTCAATTTGCTTAGTTCAAAGCAGTAAATATCTAGTGATTAATACCTTGTTGTTGTTGTTTTTGGGGGTTTTTTTGTTAGATAAATCTTCCAACCATATCTTGATTATAGTTGTTTTTTGTTTTTACAAAAATATCACATTTTATCACAACAAATATGTATCACTTTTATTGGTAAATGTGCTTCCAACGTTATCCATATGAGCGTAGTTTCACTGGATGTCACATGCTTCATATATGTCGTTCACCAAGTATGTTTCCATGGCATTTTCATTTTTTTCATTTTGGTCTTTTACACTAACCTTTTCATCTCTGCAAGACGTGAAAACTTTTTTTTTTGCAACATTGCCACAGCTCGACCATTACGCTTCATGTCCCCTTGGCACTTTCAGACGCTCTGCTTGCCCAGTCTTGCAGGCGCAGTGGCAAAAAAAAGAGGGCATCTGGATGTCTGATGTCTGTCTTCGTCCCCCCCACCCCTGTACACTGCACGACAAACGACGCCAGACAAAGCTGAAATTCATCCCAACTCTAAAATGAGTCGTGCTGCTCAAAAATGGGGTCCGAAATGGGCTCAAATCATACAGTGTGCGCCCAGGTTTGAAGGCTCTGGGTTCTGCCCTCCTAATAGGAGTGGTAGTTCAGGTAATTGAGGCTCATTTGGTGCACCTGCTGTTTGGCCCATTTCAACATCTCTCTGCTCTTCTTCAGTTTACTTCCCAGAAGGCGCAACCTCTCTTCATAGCCCCCATTCCGATTAAAGTTGGGTACAGCATCTACACTGTGTCCCAATTCCATGCATCATACTGATACTAAAACTGGTTCAGTTGGTTCCCATTGGAAAATTGACAAAATTAGGTGTAGTCAGAGATGTCATTATGCATGCAGAATTTACAGACACCATTTCTTCCACAATGTAATGCACAAAGGAAATGTAGAACCTATTCATAGCTGTAAAACAGCGAAGCTAATTGCACATGGCTGTAAGACATCTTGAGTAAGGTCATGAAATTAAAAAGTAACAAATTTGGAAGTTGCAGTTTGATGTCTACAAACATGTCTTGTATATTTCCTTTTTTTTTTTTTTAATTTTGACTGATTAATATATTGGCCTTGTATATACAGTAAGGCCTATAGAAAGTGGCATAGGGAAGTTACTCTGCTGTATATCTTTGCTAACTGGAGTAGCAGGTGTCAAGAACAATAGGTTCCAAGCGTCTTCCTGTTTTCTTTCCTATTTTTGGCCGTTAACTCCCGCCAGCACTTTGTTTTCAGGTTTGCACACGATGTAATGTTATGGATTCCATGGTATAAAGACTTATGGAAGAGGGGAAGGTATTCCATTAGCTTAGCTTACACACAATTTATTAAATAGATGTATATGTAACATCTCCTGCTGTCTCATAACTGTAAATCATTTCTCTTGTGGAGCAGCTTTGAGAGAGGAGTTTAAATAAAAGTTGATGGTGCAACTCAACTTGAAGTTATGATACCTTCCTCCCTTTGGGACTCAGGGTTTTCCTTTCATTACCTGACCGACACTATTATTCACTGGCTTGCTGTTGTTTCAGGACTCACATTTGCAAACTCGCCGTGACAACATAGTTGCAGATGCGGGACTGAATTGATTTCGCCATGAAATGTTGCAATTTCACATGCTGGTTTGACCAGGCCTTAATGGAATTACAACTGCAGTTAGGTTTTGTTAGTGAGTTTTAACCCACTGCCTGAGCCAGTTGTTTTTATCTTACATTCAATGACTGAGTTAAGTTGAGGTTCAATAAAGTGGTAAGTTAAGCATCTGCCTGCATTGACCCTCTCGGTGCCGCTGTATGTCTCTGCGGTTGGATTCTAGCCTCTGGTCCTGCTGTAGAAAAGGCCGTTTTGCACAAATGGATTTTGAGAAGTGATTTAAAGGATGATGCAAATTCAGCCGGCCGGAGCTCCTCAGGCGGGGCTCCATGAAACCTATTTCTGAAATTAAAAGCCAAGTCACGTTTTGGTCTTTAGCCTAGATATAATTCTAAAAGGTTACTTTTATATATATTTGGGGGATATGCTTGTCTTTATTAGATAGCTGAGAGAGAGAAGAGAGAATGATGTGCAATGAATATGAATGAGCTGGATGCACAATGCAAGAAAAATTCTCAAGGGTTTTTTTTGAAATGCTCCGACAAGTGGCTTATTGTGTTCCTTAAGAGTGATGACTTGTCACAGTCTTTAACCAAAGCCCAATGTGTCAGCCCCATGTGAGCCCACCAGCTAGACATATCCCTCTGCCCTCACTGGTGTTCCTGCTGGAGCTCCAGCCCCAAACTGTTTGTTTTTGAAGCAACTTGGCTGCTCTATCTCTAGCTGCTCATGCCAGCAGTCTACACAGTGTTCCTGCTCTGGGGGGAAGGTCAAACTCTAGGTCTTCTGCTACCACTCCTTTTTTTTTTTTTTTATCTTTTTGCCAAGGCCGATTCCTGTTATTCATGGTAATCAGCAGCTCAGTTAGAAATTAAACACCATGTAGTCTAGAGAGAGACAAACAATCCCCGTTGGTACAAAAGCTCAGCCACGAATCATGAATTCCCATTTATCGGTTTAATGTAGCCAAAGTTCAGCGGCTCATTGAGGCAAGTCCTTTATTTGAAACCATGTTCCCCAATAGTATGCTCAAAACTTGTATGGAAACAACTGTCATCAACCTGATCTTTTGTAGGTCCCTTTCCAATAAATGTTTTATGTTTTTCAAGCTTTGAAATGTGACCGTTAAAGCTCATTGACTGTGAACATGTCATTTAGTTGTAAATTCTCCCTCCAGTCTCCCACCTGAATACAAGTTTTAGCCTCAGCCAGCCCGTTCTCATGCCCAGCTCGTCAGATATCAGCGTTTTGTCACGGCCCATCGCGTCCCATCCAGACGCACAGGGTAACATTTGGCGCCAGTACCAGCAATGTAAAGCCATCCACGTCAGCATCAGACGACTTGAACAGATGACGTGCTACGTAGCATGGCGCAGGTCGTGGTTGAGCGTTGGGTCGCACACACGGCTTTCACCCAGAGAGTTCGCGCCCTGTTTGAAACCAAGCGTCGCCAGTCATTTCCTGAACCTAACCACATTGTTTTTGTACCAAATGTCACAGATGTTTTGTGCCTAATCTTAACCAAAGTGACGTAGACCTCGTGCATCAGGATGAGACACACAGGGCACGAGCCTTTGCACGTCAGCTGGCGATCCTAAAGGGAAGGCTTAGTGTGTCCACCTTGCACGTCTGGATGACAAAGCGTCGGTATGTGATGAGCTGGGATGAGAACGGGTTGTGTCAGTGTTTTACAACTGCCGCTTTTGTAATGATTTAAAGTCACCTTACATCCCTTTCAATTAAATCAGATGATAAATGAGGAATTAAAGTAATAAACACAAAAATAATATATGGTTTTCTTTTTCTGTGACATTAGGAGACAATATCAACTGCTAGTTTGTTTCGCATTGATTTGTACAACTTGTATTGTGCTAGTCTGTATTGTTGGTGAGCTCACTTTACAAAGGACATGCATCAGTGAAAATCCCAGAATAATATGCTCTACAAAGCACCAGTGATTGTTTAGGGAACTCAGGGGATCCATATCCCTCCACTGAGCCGTGCCTTGCTGCATAGAAAACCTCATGCACATTTTTATCCTGTTAGTCCTTTAAAGCTGCAGTGTTGATCACAGCTCTGAGTATTTGGTCTGGTTGCTAAATAAACAGCTAATCCTCTATGTCTGATTATAAATAAGAGGGGAAAAAATCGTGTTCAAGGCACCAATGAAGACATAAAAATGGTGTTAAAATGACTGTGCATGACAGGGTCACTTATTATCCCAGCCTGATTCAGCCATCTATTATAATGACTGTCATACTACCATTCTGAATAATTTAGCACCTTGCTGATGTGGACAGTATACTTTCCTCTGCAAGATTCATACACTGTGAGACAGCTATCAAGTATTGAGAGCCTGATGTCTGTGTGTATGCAGTATCCCTCATGCTGGTACAAAATACAATATAAAGAACATATTACACATGTAGGATCTTTCTGTTTTGAAAGGTTCTTACAGGTTTGGTTGCTATGTCTATGTATCAATTGTGTGGCGTGGAAGTGTTTTTTGTTGTTGTTTTTATTTGGTCCTGTACAGTGCAATCACAAAGCAGCAGGGGAGCAAATGAGTGATTGCACGGAGGCAGCAGGGACACAATGATCTCAGCAGTTGTATTTCCAAGGATGCTTATGTGAACCAAATATGATAAGATTCTGTTTTAATGTCAGGTTCCGACGTGCGATTGCACATTAGCTTGAGAGACTGGTGCTCTCCAGCACTGTAATTACCTACAGCAAGTGTCTTCAGCTCAAAGAATGGCTGAATGTCTCAATTAGTCTCCTCCGTTTCATCTCCTTTCTCTACAAAGACATCAGTAGCGTGGAGACTGGTGTTTGTCCTGCATACAGCTGGTGGGCCCATTCTCTCCTTGACACAACAGAGAAATGTCAAAGAAGAGAACAGGAGGCATCCTTTGACGTGAAAGCACTTGTTTTGAAGTCTGACACTGCTCCAGAGTCGAATTTTGATCTCCAAACAAATTGCATCCTCTCTGGCGATGGAACACGGCAGCAACATCTGCTGCCTTCTGTGAAAGCAGCGTCTGATAGAGATTTGATAGCTGACAGCGTTTGATAAGTCACTTATGACAATTTTTCTTTTTCTCTTCAGTGTTTATTTCTGCCTTTCCCTTGATGCTCTGTTTGGGGAAGGCCACAGGCCTGCACATGGGTTTGTTGCCATCATAACAGGACAACCAAAACAACCAAACCTCTCTGGAAATCAAATAATGGAAACTTTCATCGTATTCATACAAGACATTATTATAGTATAATGCTTTAATATTATATACTTTAAAAAGTGCTATCAGGAAGTCAAAAGCCTCACCTGACCTTTCCAGAGCGTTTCATCGTCATGTAGAAATGTTAAAACTGAGACTGAGCCACCATACTCCAATCCACCAAAAGCTATATACGGTTTCAAAAGCTCAGGGGGCAACAGGCAGAACTGTCATCATGACATCGCGCAGGGGTGTCAAAGGGGCAGGCAGCACTACAGGCAAGGTCTGTCAGTGCCATACAAGGATTCTGACGACAGTTCAAACAGGACAAACCTATAAATGTCTCACCAGCTCTCCATGCAAAAACACCAAAGAACAGAGGGAATGTGCAGCAGGCAGTCTGCATTAGCCATGGTTCTACATAGAAAATCTCTTTTGTCGCCCGCAACGGTGCTCCTTCTGTTCTCAGGTCATGCAGAGTTGAGGTGTTTCTACATGCTGCAAGGGGAAATAGGCTGAAGTCACATTGCCATTTAGAAAGTTTCTTACAAAGGCTGCCATGGGAAATTGTTTACTGATGTCCTCTGAGTTTTGTTTTGTTGTTTTTTTTTTCTAAAAAAACCAAAACAAAGATGCAATCCGGCAAGTCCATTGTTGTTTTCACGTGATGTTAGCTGGAATCAGCTGAAATCGCATCTAAAACGTAAATGCAAAGCCTCATCACTGTCTGCCAAGATGAAAATATTAAGGCTATATATAGGTTCTTTTGACAATTTTACCATCATTTATGTCTGCAAGATGTTGGACTAAAATCAATCAAATCTCAGTGGAATCTAGTCAGGTTCTATCTCACACAGGCAGAGCCCTCTACTGGAATCCATGGGTACTGCTCTCCTCCAATCAAAAACAAACACATATTCGGCCACCGAAATTTGCATGAACGTAGCCGGCCAATCAGGACGAGCCTACTTGAATACATGGAAGCCCCAACATGAAACAGAAGGTTACGATACTGTAATCATTGTTCTATGAGCACAGGAGGAGCCCTCTACCTACGGACCACTCTCTGAAGAAGGGATCGGGATAGTTGGCGGTGGTCTCACAGCCTTATATATGTCGGGGCTTCCACGTATTCGAGTAGGCTCATCCTGATCGGCCGGCTATGTTCATGCAAATCTCAGTGGGCGAATACGTGATCATTGTTGGAGGAGATCAGTACCAGTCCAGAGGTTACAATATCGTAACTTTCCATTATTTCAGGGAGCTTGTAACACCCATATAAAATGTATTTCAGTAAGATATAACTTATTCAAATTACCCACAACTTTATGTAGTTTATTACCTTTCTCGCACTACAGAAGCTGATTTATGCTATAATAAACCTAAACACACTTTTCTATGGACCTTCTTGTGAGTCTGAAGTAAAGTTTTGTTTTTTTATTTTCATTGTGCGTCCATATTGTAAAGTGGTAGTCAGCTCATCCGTTTACTAATTTTAAAATCACCTCTGCAGGTAAAAATGCTCTCCGCTGAATCCACCACCCACACTGTTTTCAGGCATTGTGAGCACTGACACCACACCATCTGGCTTTGTGAAGTGAAGCACTCGCACATGAAGTGCTTTGTTTGCTTTGTAGTTGAAGATATGTTTATATTGTCTAATAGATCAGTCCAGGGCCAGGGATCTGACCATCCACTTGAGGCCACAGACGAGGGTCAAACAAGTCAGCAGAGAGAAATGTTGAGGTTTAATCCCCAATCAGTGAAGTGTTCAAGGACAACCAGAAAATTCAAGCCGCAAGTATTCGCAGGTGGTGGAAACATGTTTGTGATTTGTACTTTTTACGACTGTTCCCTCTATAATACAACTGCCAAGTCATTTTCTGTTGATGGTTCACTTTAATGTCAACTCCTCGTCTGCAGGCTTGAAAAATTTGCATGCCAGGTATCATCTATTCCCCCAAGTCACAATCCACATAAAACTCATTGCTTCCCCTCCCCTTGCCCCCTGCGCAGGTGACAAGCTAAAA
Organism: Hollardia meadi; assembly: GCA_037974645.1. Lineage (NCBI taxonomy): Eukaryota > Metazoa > Chordata > Actinopteri > Tetraodontiformes > Triacanthodidae > Hollardia > Hollardia meadi. Next base: position 89,180 of record JBBPCS010000160.1, read on the forward strand.
TGAGAGATAGCTCCATTTGCTTCCTATAGCTAATTGGATTAGCGCTTAAGGCACTACAATAACGGCTGAATTTAGAGAGGCAGGCAGAGAAAATGGGGGAGCGGGGAGCTGAGTGGTAGAACCAATTTTCCAGTGAAATGAGCTTTGCTCCAGGTGAAGAGAGAACTCTTGCAGAGAAATAGAGGAGCTCTGCGCTGGATGATTTTATAGTGCCAGACACACTAATGTGTCACAGAATTTACAGTCAGTGCATTACAAGAAGGGGAACACAGGTTGTAAATGACATGTTTATACCATCGTCACAATGCAGCCAATTAATTACATGTCACAATGGGATGATGATTTTGTTCTTTTTATATGATGGTCACAAAGAGAAGCTGATTAGCTGGAATTAAATTTTAGATAACAGCTGCAGTGTTGTATCCTTATCATCATTATAAATGAATACTCAAATGTGTATTTAAAGCTCTCCATTTCTCATTTTACATTCTTCTTCCTGCCTTTTGCTACATTTCTTGTTGTGTTACTACCACCAAATGTTGACAAAGACATTTCAGGGATCTGCTCATAAATAAACACTATTATTGTTTCTAATCTTCTGGTGTGCATAAGCTCCATTTGACACCTTAATTGTTTGAACAATTAGTAAAGTGTTCTAATTTTGTTATTGTTTTGTATAAATGTAAATGCGAAAATGTCAACAGAAAATGTTGGCCTGCAGCCACCTTTTCTGATTTCTCATGACTAAGCGTAAATCTGCACAAAACAGCTTTAAACGCAGGCAGCTCCAGATGGTAGCAAGAGGTACGATGTTTGCAGAATGTGTACATGCAGAATTCATGTAATCTGTTGTAAAACTCACACTGCATCACAGTATTTACTAATCAGCTCGCGATGTGTCACAAAACAGGGACAAGGGAGGTAAAAATGTCATAATTTTCAGGGGATATTTCTCTCCGATTAATCCCATAAAAAGGTAACACCACGAGTAGTTTAAGGCACCATGTGGAGATTTTTCTTAAGTAAATGAAGTCATGTTTTTACAATCAGTGTTTCTCATCTGTCTTACCTGATTAGACTGACAAAAAGTGACCTAGTCAATGCAAGACTACTCAGATGAGACATAGGATGGATGGAGTGTCCTCTAAGATTTTGTTGGTGTAAACTGTAAAAAAAAAAGTAACGATTCTTACCTGCAGAACTCCATTAAAAAAAAATGGCCCAGCTGGGCGGTAAATAAATAAATGTAGCACTCACTGTCAGGAAGCAGGGGGGAAGAAATCAGTTTGAGGCACAGTATTAAAACATGACATGAAATAGAAAATTGCTGAGATGCATGTGGAAGACGTGGACTTATGGCCATTCTACAGTGCAGATTTATCTGACGAAAGAGGCAATTTAACACTCCTGCGCTGATTTGTGGATGTTCTTCATGCCCCGTCCACCCAGATCAATATGGGTGTCAGTACTGAGGCCTTAAATTACTGTTAGGTGGTCATTACGAAGCAAAGCTCAATAGATTTTGGGAGTGCGAGTATGGTTTGTGTGGGTTTGCCTGTGTGTATACCTATGTGTGTTTAGTGCACCTGCGAGTGCATCTGTCCGAGGCACCTGCCAATAAACACCAAGGCCGTGAGGTGGTTTGAGTTGCAGAGGTTTAATAAACCAGAGCCATGATCTCTCCCTCTCACACAAACACACTTACACTCTCACACACAAACAGTCATGTTTTCATCACTTTTGGGGACGTTACATAGACTTACATTAACTTCCTGGTTAATGTTTAACTTGCTTAACCTAAATATTGATTTACATTATGGGGCCTTGCATTTTGCCCCCATAAGGAAGTTGAGTCCCCACAATGTGACGGTGTAAATAGATTCATGTCCCCACAATGTCAGTAGTACATGTCTACATACACACACACACATACATACATACACACGAAAATACGAACCACTGGTGAAAAGACTAAACGCTCCTTCAAGTTACCTTCTGAGACCACAGGTCTCTCGGTATACACTAAAATGTATCGCAAATAATGTTGCAGCGCAGATAAAACATGAAATAGTATGTCCACAATGGGATGATCAAAGGGCAGAAAAAGCAATAAAAGAAGTGTGTCTATCCATCAGCGGGCTGCTGAACACCAAGAATGATCTCAGTCTCAGGTGGACTGGATGCCTGACAGACTCTGCTCTCTAAATCACATGGCTGCTCTCTTATTTCCTGGATGACTGGACAGTTTTTCCCCTTAGCCATGTACAAAACAGGCAACTTCTGAAAGAAAAACTTCGCAAGTCAGTCAGTGGTGAGTCACATTTATGTATTGTTGATTTGTTGATACTTCCACAACAATGTAAAAATACTCTATTACAAGTCCTGTGGTAGAAATGTTACTTCCTAAGTAAAAGTATAAAAGTATCAATAGCAACATCTATTTAAAGTATCCAAATTAAAAGAACTCATGGCGCTTGATTATGTTACATGATAGATTGTTAATACAAATTTATTAATGTGCATGCAGCATTTTGCTGCCGTACCTGCTCGAGTTTTTTTTTTTTCAGAAAGAGGATTAGTAGGATTGATAAATGCAAACATGTATTGTGTTTTTGTAAATGTAAAATTATAATCTTAAAGGTAACTAGTAATCAAAGATGTTTCTTAAATGTAGTCTATAGTGGAGTAAAAATTACTCCAAGTACATAGAAATTGTAAGGTATTTATAGTACATACTTAAGTAGATGTACTTTGTTACTTTCCACCACTGTTTCTACAGTAATACATAAAAAATACATAAAATACCCTCTCCACCTCAGTGTTTAATGTTCGCAGCTGAGGGGTCTTAAATATGCTTGATGGCTACATGATATTGTGCCCAAAGACTGAGGCGAAAGCTGCATGCTTCTAGCAGCTGGAAATAATGCAGATGCATTGTTCTGGCAGTGTATTAGTTCTGGTATTTCAAGTAAAGTAGGTTACATGTTTCTATTCTCATGTTTCACTTTTAGCGTTACAGGAGAAAAGGTGTTCAGCATAAACCATGGATTTGGAAAATGCAATGCTAACTTAGGTAATGTTGATGGAGTTCCCCAAATCCATGAGTGTGACAGAGCTACTACCATCAGCCATAAACTCTGATAACATCCAGCTTCACAGTGGGGAAGTACCACACAGTGGGTGTTATAGTCACGAACAGGGCTTTGTTTAATGAACCCGACACAAAAACTAATGTAGTTAGATCATGAAATGCTCATTGGCTTTGTGAGTAATGATTGGTTAGTACTGTAGCTAGTAAGCTCATTAGGTATAGAGAGGCGGAGTCCCACCCCTTCCAGTGGAACCATGGGACCTTATTTCAGAAAATATGTATCATGTACAGTAGTTAATGGGGAAAGACAAAGAAGTTTTTGATCCCAAAATTGATGTTTGTCAATTTGTCATTAAACTGTGAAAATACGTAATTGGAAAGCAACACACCCATCATATTCATCGAAACCTGTAAATTTAACGAAACCTTCTAGGGACCATGCTAGCTAACAAACAGAACCAACGAACTCTCCGCGAATGGGTATGTTCAGTTGTACTTTGTGTATTGAAAGTTACATTCAATTTTTAAATAAATGGGTGAATGAATGAAGGCAGGTCAAGTTAATAATGCTGTGTAAACATTTCCAAGCATTACTACAAAAAAGTCCAAAAAGCAAAGAAAACAATTAAAAATAATTTTCAGACTTTTTATGTCAAACACATACTGTGTAATACTGGAGAAATCCAAATAAATACTATTTAAATTGTCTGAAATGCCTGAAAAAGAAGACAATATTGATTAAGAAGTAGTCATCAATATTAAATGGTGAGTCCAGATTTCTTTTCACTTGTATACCAAAATATTTTCGGGTTCTGTTGAGCCATTTAATGAAAATGTACATTAAATACATGCATTTATAATTTCAATAATCTATATCTAAACATATATTTTTGGGTACCTTTTATACTTAGTATCAGAAGTGAGCTTCTGTCACTATACTTTTTCTATATTACTGTTATGTTCTACACATTTTCACGCTCCCTTTATTAAATATTTAAACTGATGAAGCTTCAAACAGTTCACTGTGTAATTAAAGGCCTGAATTTGTAAAAGCCGTAATTTCCTAGACTGTGTGACTGAAGCTTTTCTCTTTATTCTGGAGGTGCCAAACATTTCAATGTACTTTTTTATGCTTTGCAACATTAGCATGCTGCATTTCTTGAACTATAAAAAAAAACAACAACAAAGGAACCAGAAACTGAAATTAAAAAAAAAAAATAGGACACACAATTTGTTTTCATATATAATTTTCTCAAGCTGTGCCGTTTTCAGACTGTTCAAACTGAAAAACGTACATAAAAAAATGATCCACTAAGATTCATATCTGTTGTCACAACACTTTACTGAGCCCGGTTGCTCATGTAGGAACGTTTTGTCAGCATGATGTTGGTAGAACAGTGCATTTGGCGTAATTAGGATTTTGCTTGGCAGTGTCTCCAAGGCTTGTTGCCTCTGTAGATAATCCTAACAGGCTATACACAATGTGTTTTGTCTGAGCTCTGGGAGAACTGTGAACTAAAGCCTGAGCCTGTAAGCCGAAGAAAATGAATGAACACCCACATTCACAACAAAGCAGACTTCAAGAGAGAGTGGCGGGAAGAGAAAAAGATCAATAGGGCCTAATCTGTAGGCAAAAATGAAGCTAGCACCAGCAGCCGGTTAGCTTAGCTTAGTATAAAAACAAACAGGGGAAACAGCTCGTCAAACAAAACTTATCCACCAACATCTCCATGTTGTTTAAGCTGTATGAAAACTAAAGATGTGGTTTTACAGGAACCACAACTTAACACAATATAACATGTTAATTTGTGGGTTAGGCTAGCTGGAAACAGAGAGAAACAGCTAGCCTAGCTCTGTTCAGTCTTTATGCTAAGATAAGCTAACTGTTTCCTGACAGATGAAATTGGTATTGATCTTATCTCTCTGTCTCATCTATGTCTTCTAACCAACATGGTGTCTCTCAGCTAGAAAGCAAATGTAGGAATTTGGGGGAAAAAAATACATTAAAATTATTATTTAAAGTCTGGCTTTATATTGATGAACGCTAAATATCAATTTCATTAAACATCTTACCTCTTACATGTTAACATTCATTGCCCATTTCAACATCTTTGAGCCGGACATACCTGAGCCGGTGACTAAACTTAATATAAACTCATTGATTTTTATTTAATTATTGATGACTTTGTGAGTCTGAAGCTTATCAAAATAACAGTGTGATGCAGACGCACAGCTTAGTGCCCTCAAACCTGCATCTAGGACCTGTAAGGACCACTGCATTTAACAAGGAACTGCCTCTCATTATTTATCCTTTATCTGCTGTCTTATTATACCTTTGTTCTTTTTTTTCTAAAACTTTCCAATTACTGTCTTTGCAATTCAAATGCTCTGCTTAAATCAGCAGCTCGGTGTATATAAAGGCAAGGAAAATATAATGACTCATCCTATTAGTGTTCAGAAATCTGGCACTTGGGGAAGTAGTCAGGGTGTAAAAGGGAAGAAGCTCTGAAGAATTTTTCTATCATCCTAAATGCTGCTTTTTTTCACTAAAGTGTGATTTATTTGAGAGAGCCAGACTTCCTACAATCTTTGCAGGGCAGCATCAGGTCTGCAGTAAAGTAACGTGTATGTGCTGATATGACTTCCTGCATGGTGGATGATAGCTCATGTGTCATGAGTGCAGGTCTATCACTCGCTGCGTTTCCCCCTGCAGTGTGAGCCAATATGTTCAGTAGACATGGATGTGGGCATTGCCTAATGGAATCCAGGAAGCATGGCTGATACCATCACCAAGTCACACTGCCAAGCCTTGATAACACCAGGCTCTTCCCTCTTTGGAGCTATGGCAAGTGTCCTGGAGAGCCCTGCAGGATGTTACATATTAATACTTCTTGACATTTGCTGGGTGATAAGCAGCCTTGGTATAAATATTTCTTTTTTATGAAACCCCTCCAGCACAGCCTCAAAGAAGACAATCTTTGGCTGTTGTCTCTTCATCAACCCTATCTGAAAACAAATGTTCTGTCCTTAGTAACCTGTACTTCGTAAAGATGCATCACCACACGAAAATAATGTAAGGCAGGAAATGGTTAGAATATGATTCATATAGCCACTATATTGTATTATATGGCATTAAAGGAATAGTTTGACAGTTTGGAAAATATACTAATTTACTTTCTTGGTGAGAGTTTAACGAGAATATTGATACCACTCTCATGTAGCCATAGGGCAAATAGGCCTATGAAGCTACATCCAGGTAACACTAGCTTTGTGAAACATGAACCTTGAAACAGGAAACAGCTAGCCTGGCTGCATCCAAAGGAATCAGCCATTCATACGACAATTTGCCATAGCAATTAAATTAAATTTTTTTCACTTCAGTGGATGTCCGGATTAAGCAAACAAGACAGAAGGTGTTAATTAGTGAGGTTTAGAGGCGCTGGTACGCAGATTTTGTTGCGTTTAAACACAGCCAGTCAAGCGGTTTCCAGTTATGCTAGGCTAAGCTAACCGGCTGGAGCTAGCTTCATTTTTTGCCTAGTCATGAATGGTATCAATTTTCTCACATAACTCCTGGCAAGAAAGCAAAAAAAAAACTTTCCCAAAACTATTTCAAGAAAGAGAGGCTTATTACACAGCTATGAGCCACACAGACACCAGCTATGAACATGTCGGTATGTGTATGTGTGAGGGTTGGTTTCTGGACATGTGTGTATGCACATTACAGAGCCTTGAAATCCAAATGTGAAATGCAGAATACACACCACGCAGCTCTTCTCCTCCCTCCTCTCTCTCTCTGCCGAGTGAAAAATTCATGTTATATTACCCCATCAAATATGAAATGCAGTTTATAAGTTCACATTTGAAATTCAAGGTCACAGCTCATGCATTCCCAAATACTTCGGTAACATCCTGCGGGTTTACTTCTGGAGCCGACTGTTAGAAGTAGTTTACGAATGTGTTTTTTTGTTGTTGTTTTTTCACGTCAATAACCGGTAAGGTAGACTGTGACATAAGAAAAGCTATCAGAGTTTTAAATGCTGAAATAATGAAGCTACTGTATGGAGATATATTTAAATGTGTGCTACCACAGCGCTGCATGAGTTATGAGATTGCCTGATCACTTGTCATAGGCTGGCGTAAGGGAATGAGGCATGTGTCATATCTTGTTTAAGCAGCCTGATGCAGTCTGTTTTGGTGGATGGTTCACAGCTACTCCTCAGCCTCTCATTGCAGCTCATGTTGTTGAACGGTTCCTCCCCTCCGGCTGTTAACTGACTGGGGAAGTTTCCTGCCGGATACCATGACGGCGGCTGGCATCTGCGCTTTGCAGACGGCACCCTTACCTCTTACCTTCACCGCCGCTGCTGCTATGGCTATAGGAGCAGCCAGACTCTTTCAGCCCCTCAGCCATCCCAGCATGCAGTTCACCTCTCAGCGGGCTAGAGGTACGCATCCGTATCCAACGTACATATGCTCATGTAGAGGAAATCAGGTGCCAAGAGACTAGCACAGCATGTGCCTGCATTTCTAACACATCCAAGTCCTTGGGGCTTTACATATCCAAGTTGTAGAACCCCACCAGAAAAGAAAAAAAACCCCTAGAAGCTGCTGCAATGAAGAGTTCTGCACTCCCGTCTTGGCAAGTAGCCCACAGCATGAAAAATGATCAAAACACATTCATTATTCATCACAAAGTAAAGATCCCATATCTCTGATGTGTGTACGTCGGATATTTTTTCCTTTTCCTGATTCCCTCCAAATCCACAAAGTTATTCCATCTATCTGCTTGTGTTTTTGTGCGAGGATTTAAAAAAAAAGAAAGAAAATCTTTGCTTGGTTTCTCTCCGGTTAAACATCTATCTTTCAGTGTTACATCAAAGCGGCAATCACAAGATCTGAGTTATGAAACTGAACCCAACTATTTTGCATTAGTTTGATCTAAGATTATTTTATAGCATACAGTCGCTTTCCAATTGCCACGACACACATTTCCATGAATGTAAGTGATTTATTTTACTCTTGAAGTGCACGACACAAGGCCTCACGATGCTCTCACGTGAATACTCCGATGTACTACTGTACATCATGATGTGATCCTTGTGACTATAGTGCTGGGGGCAGTAGCCTACCTGTGATTGGAGGGCCTGTGATGGAAATTAAGATACAATACAGCATGGCCTCCTGCAGTTAGAGAGACGGGTTGAGTCTGCAGTGGATATAGAGCACAGAGAAATGTGTTCAGCTGGAAAATATCAGACATATTCCAGGGCCTGTTTTGGCAATCAAAGAAACGGGATTTAGTGAAATCACGTTGGTAGAATTTGAAAGATTGTTTCTCTCAGTTTATTTCAGCCTCACTGTTTGAGTTACAGTTAAAGATATTTGCAGCAACCAGGTTCTTTACTTGATAATTGTAATAAATTCACAATACACTGTAATACCTTGTATTCAAACTTTTACCGTAATGAACGTTGGGGTTTCCTCGTATTCGAGGAATCGTCCTGATTGGCCAGCCAAATTTCAAATACGTCGATATATCAAATACAAGTACCTCCAAATTCTACTTTCCACCACTGGCCATCAAAAAGAAGCCCAGAAAATTGTATTCATTCAAAATACAGAAGGATAATGCAAAGTAGAAAACATGACAACAGAAGCATAAAGCTGAATAACCGCGTGCACAATTCAGAAAAATAAAGCACTGTTGTTCAGATGACAGTGAGGACAGCACAAGATGAATTGACAGGGGTGGTGGAGCCAAATGGCATCGCAAAGAAGTATGAGCATGAATAACAATCTGAAACAACTATTAAATTTATTCAAAAGGAGATAACACTGGCGTGACAGTGTAATCGGTCCGCATTTTGGCCTGATCTGTAACAGCTCAAGCAAAAGAACACAAATGATGAAAGAAGCCAATTCCTCCTCCGTTGTGAAACCCATTCTCCTTTCAATCTGTCTTTCCGTCCATTTCTTAATGATCGCTTCCTTTTTCTGTTCTTCATCCAAATCGCTACAAGTCCATTGTGTTGTGGAACAGTATGTTACAAGTTGTTGGGGTTTTTTTGTTTTGTTTGTTTTTTATGATAGCATGTGGTAGTTTCACATCTCAGAGTTAATTTGAAGTGGTGTATATGTGCCATACCACAGTGGAGAGATCGCTTGCTCAATTTCTTCCCTTGTGACAGATTTCATATCCATCTTTCTTACCAGCTTGGGCCACGCTGCTCCTGAAATAGGAACAAAAGGTCACAGCGTTAATGCACAAAGTGACAGCAGATACATCACCTAAATCTATGGTGACTTTTGGCAATACAACCCACACATGGACACTCAATTTTCATTGTGTTCCCAGTTTCCGACTCTTTCTCATCACTCTTGTCTCCTCCCAAAGTCTTGTCTTAAAAGGGTTTAGATTTCCAATTAGTTCATGGTTTTTAATAAGGAGATACTTGGACAGGCATGGAGTTATCCTTTCTCGTGTAACCAAAACAATAGACTCAGTTTATTTCCCATTATTGGTGACCAATGAACTTAATAATTAATCCAAAGCATGTGAATTTTAACCGACACAACTTGGGGCATTTTCTTTCGTTTTAGCTTTTAGCCTTCTATTCTCAGTTGTAAATATAGTCATGTCACCGAGGATATCATCATATAGAGTCCCACTGTTCATTTATGCCCTTGTTTCAGGACATTCCCAGCATGATTAGAGGTTTTGCATTTGGTGCACCCTTATACTGGATGACTTTGCTTTGGGCTGTTTTTCAGCACTTTTATCTCACAGAATTTCTGTCATCGAAATGAAAGTAAATATTTTTGAAATAAGACTTCCTCACAGTAAGTAGCAGCTCTAGGGCACCAATTTTGAGTTGATTTTATGCCATCATGCTTTACTTTACATCTATCCCTACAGATTACAGCTAATGGAAGTATCTTGCTGTTGATTTGCCGGTCGGCTTCACTGGGTTGTGACTGACAGTTCAATATTCATCTTGGAGCCCAAAAAGAAAAGGGTGGAAAATCAGGGGGGGGGGGGGGGCAGAAAGGGGAATTTTCAATTAGACATTCAAA
>JBBPCS010000160.1:99447-152863 GCA_037974645.1 Hollardia meadi
AGGGGAAGTTTCACTTAGACAGTCAAAGGCATCACCACAGAATGATGCCTTTCACTCCCACTGTGCCCCCGAATGTGCACTTTAATTTGAAACAGAGTTTTTCAAAAAATGTTCAAATGCGTATGTCTGATATGGCTCTCTAATGCAGCTTTGCAAAATGTGATTGATGGCAGTTCTTGATGTTTACTGTGGTATATTGAAGTCATTGAGAGTGAATGGGCCTGAAAAGCAGCCCTGACTATGATGGCAAAACTGATTTTAAAAATATGTATGGATGCAGCAAAAGTAAGGATAAAGGGATAAAAAAAATATAAATAAGATGAGATGAAATAAGTAAGATAGAAATGTATCATGCTTAAGGAAATTTGTGTGCGGAAGGTATTCGGTAAGCTGTACATAGCAAAAAAAAATCTAACTGCCCAGCACCAAACAGCTGATGAACGTGGAGCATTAAGCAGCTAAACAGACAGATATTTTTTTCTCAGGAGTTGGTGGAGACCAAAACAGAGCTAAACAGGAAATGAATGTTGAATTTACATTCATAAGTTGGCCAGATGTGTAAACGGGCAACTATTTGCTGTGTTAGCATTATGAAATTGATAAGTTGTCAGTGGCTGTATCCACCTTGTTGCACTGCCCCCAAGAGACAAAGAATTGATTACGGCACATGCTTTGATCCGTCACCATATCATGTTTTCACTACACATTTATCAAGGCCAAAAGAATTCACATGTGAGCTAATGTTAGAGTTGTCTTGTAACAGAACACATAGGCTTCTTTTCCCCAATCTGTTTATTTCAAACAAACTAGACTGCATTGTCCAAGGGCAGATTTTTCAGCTAATTTCATGAGAATGATATTTATATAATCATAAAGTACATTTCCTTTAGATTACAGGCTGTTAGAGCCAATAGCAAGGAGGATTTCTTTTTACATCCTCTGTCTTTCTATCACTCTTTGTCCTTGTGGGTGATTAGAATGCACCCTGGTTGTCTGTCTGCTTTCTCATTAATCACACAGCGAGAGACTGGGACGAACACGAAATATACAGTTTGTCCTCATCTCAGCACTCCACACAAAGTGCTATTACAGCAGAAAACCCAACAGGATCATAAATGACTCATAAGCAGGGCTACGGGTTGGCTAGCGCTCGTTATAGTAGCCCAGTACTTAAGGCATACCACCATTTATGCAAGTTTTTCTCCTACTAGAACCAAAATCTCAGATAGCAACAGCATTTACAGTTTGGTCTGCACGTCTATTCTGTTACCATTATGTTTTCAAGACATTTTATTTTGGGCTCAGCAACAGTTCTCACAAAAAACTCCTAAACTTTAAATAGAACAAAACCCCTATTCTGTTCCTTGTCTTTGACGAAATGTGTACCTGGATGTTATCAATCTTCATCTCTGCCTGAAGCCAGTAAATCTAGCTTACGGCAACAGACAGCATATCTCCTGGCAGCGTAAATAAGAGTCAAGAGAGCATTTGAGCTGATGCCCAGGACACACCGCTAAAGTCTCACCATTAATACACAACAACTTAATAGGTGATATGTGAGCTATTTTCCAGAAGACATAAGCTTTAATGGATGCTTCTTCATATTTTGGAGGTCTCTGAACAATAACATGCAGATAGTGGAAGGGGAGGAGAACGGAATAGTACACTATAATGTTATAACTTAATTTTAGCTGTTTCTGAAATGAGGACTTTATTTCAGACAGAGGTAGACAAAAGCAGGCTTCTCGCTGCAGCTATGTAGCTAACTATGCTAAAGTTAGTTTCATGGGTTGGTTAAAAACACAGTCTCCAGTTTGCTTTAATGTATTCAGACTTTAAAACAAGAAGGGATCTTTAAAATGCGGCCGTTAGCTACATAGGCTAATGCCAGAAGGCTGAGGCTTAAACCTGCAGTGCAGAACTTGTGTCTCCCCGTTCTGGCAGTCAGAGTTATTACACAAACACTGTTGGCATCCTTATGACACAATAGGCTCCAACATATTTCTAGCTGCTGCAGCCTGTAGCCCATACTGAAGCCTATTCCATTGCTACAGTCGCTCCCCCCTTCTACTCTGGAAAACACCAACACCTGTTTAAAAACTCTGGTATATTGCAAAAAATAGAGAATTTATCTGGCGGCAAGTTGAATCAGCATTCTACTAACTCATTTGGCAAGGGCTTGAAGGTAACGGATGTTCTTTCATATGAAAAAAGTCACTATGTTTGGCCGCATAGCTCATATTGTACTTTTAAAAACAAAGTAAGACAGAGGTTTATTTGCAGTATAGTGTACTGATATGGAAATAGATACTTCCAATCTCAATTCTCTCCTTCTGCCTGGTCATATACAAACTACCGCTCTATAAACGCGTAAGGCGCCACTGAGAGGGAGTCGACACTGATGATGGCTGACTGCAAACACAAGCTTTTGCAGCTCTCAGAATAGCAACGACGCTGTATGCGATGTGTGTGGGAGGACTGCGAGGTCATGTGGCAATGCCACAAACGTTAAGCATCTGAGATTTAATCACAATAAAGAAAATGATGAGGTTATGCAGCAGCAGTCTGAAGGAGAAAAGAAGAAAGGTGCTAAGGTGAGGAGTCCTTTGGGACTGGGAAAGTGATTCACGTCTGTCTAGCCTACTTCAGTTTGTGTGTTGATGTTAAAACAGCAAGAGTTCCCTGCATTCTATACAGAATGCTGGGATTTACTTGGATTGGAAAGGAAATTAGCGGTGTCGCACATGACTGATTGTTTTTATTTCCAAACAGTTTCATACAAGAGCGAAGGCTTTTGGAATGACTAGCCAAACATGCTAACATCTGTTTCTTACATTAGCACACATAAACACAGATCTTTTTCATTTGTATCAACCCAATGTTAAACCCTGAGTACCATAAATGTACTTTTTGAACCCGCTGGTGACAAAAGATGCAATGATTTTCTTTTCCCATGGAAAAACAAAAATGGCCTCGTTAATAAGGTCAGACAGCGTTCCCCCCTTAAGTCTCACTGGTACTTAGATAGGCCTCAACGTTCAAAGACCAACCTGAGGGCAGTCATTTACCTGCAACCTACACTCATTATCGCTGCATGATTCCCATGCAAACATAATGAGGTTGGACCAGTCACTTCCTTAATGGAATCAAAACACCATTAAAATATATATATATATATAGTTTTCTGTTTTAGGATTTACCAGCTGAGTGTGTGACTGGCAGAAATGTCCACAAGCAAGGCATTGTCTTAAAGTTTTATTCACGTTACGTTTAGTAACAGTCGCCGACTTCCTTCCTCACTCTCTGACTCTCTCCTGGAAGTTATAGCGACAGACGACCAAATGAAACACACCATTACCTTGAATAGAATTACTGATCCCTCTGGGTGAAGACATTGTTGCAAACACTTGAGAGAATGTAACAAACACAAGATATATAACAAACGTCTAGTCCCCGGTAGGCATTTTACTGCGAAGATGCTGTATATTATATCTTCAAGTGTAGGATAAACCTTTTGGAGTTTAATCCAAACGTGGGCCTAAAAGTCAAATATACATGAATATAAATATATCTCTGCTGCAATTATTTTGAGGATTTCTTTATGAAAAAATAGGCTTGGAGGCAGACGCCGTGGGCAGAGCAGGTTCAGACCAGTGATTTATTTAATAAAGGAAAACATAAAGGGCTGAAGGCAGGCAAGGGTCAAAACCAAGACTGAAAACAAACCAAACTCAGAAAAAGAAAAAACACTGGGAAAAACAGGCTGGAGCAGAGACTTCATCATGAAGTAACTTGACAAATACGGCGGGGGCACACAGACTTAAATACACAAGCAAGTAAACGGGACACAGGTGATACTAATCAGGGCGGGGCAGACAATCACAATGGCGGGAAAAGAACAAAGACAGGAAATGTGAAGCAAGACATGACAGACAAGGGGGGAAAAAAACTACCAAATAAAACAGGAAATAACAAACTAAACCCCCAACTTAATGGTGATGTCAGCAGATCATCTGCAGCACGTTCACGTTGAAATAACGCTGATAAACACAAATGGGAACTGAACGTCTTTGCAGGAGCCGTGCGGAACAGGATGTGCTGTACACTCACTGTATGGATATATCTGCCGGTGCAGTGTCAGTGTTCTACAGTACAGCACGCAGAACTGCTGAGCATGTGGTGCACAGCATTTGAGCAAGGCTTAATCTACAGAGCAAGCAATGAATCATAAACAAGGTGTCTTATTGACTTATCGACCTTTATGCGCGTCAGAGTGGCTGCCTGATTTCTAGCACATACACACACACACCCCCGCCCCATCCCCCCACGCCATTTCAATTTGAGCCACAATAATTCTCTGGATTGCGACTCTCACATTTCACGCTTGATTTCAGATTTCTCTCTGCATTTATGGAAAAGCAGCGGTGTTTGCTTACGCAATTTACGCTAATGGCTCTGGAGATTGTTTCTGTTACGGCTTGGACAGCCATAATGTGTGGGAAGTTGCCTTTATAAAAAGAGTTGTACCCGTTGTCACACATCATCAGGCTTTGTTTCACCTTGGAGATGTGAGATTTTACATTCATAAAACAGGGGATTTACTGACATTCCACTGTCCACTCTCACACACACACACACACACACACACACACCAACCACTGCTGCCATTACTGCTGGTGTCACCGCTTCTTTTCATTCACCAGCAGAATTTTACTGAGCCATGGCGTCATACAGTGAACACAGCAGCAGATCATCAGAGCCACAGCTCGGTGACAACTACTTTAACCAAAAATATAACACAATTATTTTGTCTAGAAGAGGATAGGGTTATGACAGAAGTATAGAAGTGGAAAACTAGAATTGCCAACTCACGGTTGTATGCCTCTGCGCACCAGTCATGTCGCAGTTTACATCCATGTCCGTCCGACTCATGTAATACAAAACAATTATCATAAAAAATTACATAGTGGTGACCACTGAAGCTACAAATATGAAATAATACACATGTGCATGTATTTCGCTGCATCTTAACAGAAACCACAGAATCAACAGACTGTTGGCAGAGCATTCCATAGCTTACTGTAGGTGCTACGGCCTCAAAGGCTAAGGCGGGCGCGTGGGACGGACAGTAAATTGAGCATATTTGACCTGAGAGGGCGAACTGAAGAGCATGGGTGAAGTAATTCAGATTGATGTGCAGGAGCCTGACCGTGCAATGCTCTGTAAGTCAGAGTAAGAATTTTGAATCGGATCTACATGCAGCAGGGAGCCAATGCAGAGACCTCAGTACAGGGTTAATGTGAGACCGTCTGTTGGACCTAGTGAGTAGTATTTCGGCCGCATTCGGGATCGTCTGCAGGCAATCCAGGGTATCCTTTGGGCACTCACCTCACCGATATCACTGATGCTCGGTGGCTGTGACGTTCTGGGCGCTTTTAATCACCCGCTGCAGAGCATTCCTGTCCTGAGCTGTGCACAAACCATGCCAGTCTGTGATGTTTCCAGTCAGGATGCTTTCTATTGCTCCTCTTGTAAAGTTTACAAGAACTTGGCATGGGAATTTTGCCCTCTTAAGTTCCCTTAAGAGGTACAGTCGTTTCTGTGCTTTCTTTACCAGGGTGGATATGTGTGATGACCGTGACATGTTCTCCGTGCGCCACCTCAGCTCCACTGATGTAGACAAGGGGTGTGTGTCTTTGCCTCCATTTTTCTCAAACCACCAATCAGCTCCTTGGTTTTGCTGGCGTTGAGCAGCAGGTTGTTATGTGTGCAGCACTCTGCAAGATTGTTAGTTTCCTCCTGATATGAACTCTCCTCGTTGTTTGTAATCCAGCCAAATGATGCTGGTGTCATCTCCATACTTTACAATAGAGTTCTCTCCATGTCTGGGATTGCAGTCATGGGTGTTTGAACAGGAGGGGGGCTGAGCACACATCCCTGGGGGGCTCTGGTGTTCAACACGAGAGGGGAGGAGGTGTGACCGCCCAGCCGAACTTTGTCAGGAAGTCCAATATCCAATTGCAAAGTGTCAGTTTCATGGAGGAGATTCTATTGAATGCTGAGGAGCTGAGGTCAACAAACAGCATTCTGATCTAGGTGTTGTTATTTTCAAGGTGTGTGAAGACTGAGTGGAAGGCAGCAGAAATGACATCCTCTGTGGATCCTGTTGAGTGTCTGAAAGCAGGGCACTCAAGATAATCTTGTGAAATGTAGGGAAATTTGTTGTGCCATTGTCTTGTAATTGCCACAGCGGTTGCTGTTTCCTGAAAGTTACATACTACGACTTTAAATTACAACTTTAAATATGAAATCTGTAATGATTTGATGATGTGAGACAAAAAAAAAAAATCACAACAAAAAGCATAAATAAACAGATTGTTAATTCTACAACATAGTTTAGGATTTAGATCATGTGTCTCGCATTAAATTTTTTTTTTGAACAATTTACATGTTCTCTCCCATTTGCTCAAGCTTCACACAGGGTGGCTCCTTTGTGCCGACCAAAAGTATATATCAATGTGTTTGTGTATCGATAGAAGTAGAGGGGTTGCAAAAAGATAGCTGCACGTGACATCATCTCAAAGCTCAAGACCAATGGACAACATGAGAGCTCCCCAAAAGTGAAGCCAAAACATCTTGATCGCCCCCTGGTGGTGGGCTGCAGTAGCCTATAGGTCATGAACCCCTCCTCCTCAATGATTTCAGGTAGACCATGGGCCAAACTAAAAACTCAAAGTACACAGAAATAAATTCTGTCGTTTTAGGTAGTTCTCATCACGCTGATGTACGTTCAAGTGTTAATTTTTCTGATCCGTTTGGTTTTAATTAGTTATTTAATGCTATAAAAATGGGGAGAAATGTCATGATTGACAGCTGAGCCCTGCTCGCGATTGGGCGGGCGGGTGTATGGGCGGGAACTTGTTACCGCGGCTCCACTGCCCGGTCGCTACTGCGCAGACGGCAAGATGGCAGCGCTCGTATACCGGATATGTTGGCTTTACTTTTGTACAATGGGAACTATTTTGTGCAGATAGTAACGAATGATTATTGTCATTATAGATGAATCAGTTGATTATTTTCTCGAGTAATCGGTTGACTGTTTGGTTTGTAAAAATTTAAGAAAACAGGGACACTTTGTTTTGTCCAACCAATAGTCCAAGCCTCAAAATTATAAAAAAAATAAATTTTAAAAATATGTATGAAGTAACTACAATGGAAAGCTTTACATCTTCACAGTTGTGAAGGTGGAACCATGAAATGCTTTTGCATCAAAAATGACTTAAATGATTAAAACAAAATAGTTGCCAATCAATTTTCTGATTTAATCAGTTAATCATCTATAATTGCATATTAGTTCAAGTAGTTAATTTCGAACAAAACATCTACGCTTTTTGTGTTTGATATGCAAAACTCAACTACTTTGCAAAGTAATCAAATAATGTAGTGCAGCAAAAAGCACATTTCCCTCAAAAATGACGTCGCATGAAAAGAAAATCCTTTCGTAAAGTGAAAGTACCTCAAAGGTGTGCTTGAGTAAATAAATACACTCCACCTGTGGCTCTTGACATCCATGTTGACCGTGGTGGTGATCGAACACGTGATCCCTCTGTCATGTGATTATAGGTCAGTGCAGCGTAACCCGTGTTGCAGGGTGTCACCTTGCTGCTGAACACACAGAGCTGATGCCCAGCAGCAGGGTGGAACAGCTGCCCTTTAACACTCCATCCTGATTGATCGGCTCCGAAGGCTTTGCTCTCCTCGCTCTGTGAATATACGGCAAATCGCTCTCTGAAATGACACAGTTAAAAGTCTTTAAAAAGAAACCGCTCATTAAGAGAGATTAACACCCTGTAATGTGGTGACGCTAATGGCTGGTATTCTACCTGAGCTTAAGTAATATGCAGCAGGCGTAATTACTGACACTGTGTAAGTTTTGCTGTGCATGCATGCATGCATGCGCAAGACTGCACAAACTATTGTTTCACGCCCACTACTTTTAGATTTCACATTTTAATTAAATACTTTGAACACAGCCCTGGGAGGAAGTCATCCAGAAAGGTAGAAAATGTAAACAAAACATCTAAAAATGTCAGCTGGGTGTGTTTCCCTCCCTCTTTCTATTTCCCTCTCTTTTAACACACACACACACACGCATACAAAGAAAACAAGGTCTGACCGGCGGCCATTAAACAGCCATTAGTTCGGCTGACTCACCTCTTCAAGGAGCAGTGCGGCCCAAGGCTCGGTGATGCACTGTGGGTCACATTATGGTTCAGTTACTGCAGAATCTCAAAGGTTAATTCAAAGTCAGCACATTAATTCTTCAATAAATCATCCTTAACTCCTAATTAAATCCCCACCTACTCCACTGTCAATAGTCAGAACAGGTAGCGCCTCTTCCTGTCCTCAAGCAACCTTGGGACAGTAACGAGTTAAGGAGCTCAAGTCCAGTTAAACCTCTGATTAACCAAATATGATAGGCTTGCGAATCATAACGGAATTGGCTGGATTCCACTTTAAACAAGAGCCAGCAGCTAAAGAGGTTAAAGAAAGTCTTCAGCCCCACTGGCTCCCTCATCCATTAAAGGCATAAAAGTAAGAATGACCTCACTCAGTCAGCTCTACTTGTCAGATATCACTATTAATGGGTCCACATTTATGGGTTCGAGGACGAAAAGTATATATTGGTCTTAATTTTCTCTTTTGTAGGTTTTATTTAATCTAGCCGATCGATTGTGACGCTTCTCATTTTCACCGTCCTCCATTCAGTCTTTTAGCGCCACACTGTGCCTCAATATGGGAAGTACAGTTGTTAGATTGTGTGTGTGTGTGTGTGTGTGCGCCTCATAGACCTGCAATGTGGGTTAAAGTTAAGTGTTGCTGATCCACACTTCTGTGAGTGAATCTAGACAATACAGGGCCTTCACACGTGTAGTAATACAAATGTGTTGTGTGTGTCGAGCGGGAGAATGAGAGGAACTTCAAGGACTTTGTAAACACCGTCATAGAGCAGGAAAGAGGGAACGTGCTCTGACCAATTATGTGCCGAGACCTTTTTGTTTGGCATTTTTTGGGGTTTCCTTTTGAGTGGTTGTTGTGCGCCCCTCACTGCAACCACACTTACCACGACCAGATTCGTCCCATCTGCATTCGTTATTTTTCTCTGACATTTTTTTCCAGCTTTTAAAGAAGTAGAAAAACAAAACAAAACAAACAAAGCAGAAACATTCATTCTGACCTTATTCTCATCCCAGGTGGAGGTTACGACTCTTTCTTAAGCACGTACAGCAAATAATTACTCAAACCAACAGAAGTTTCTTGTAAACGCTGGTGTTTAATTTTGGACAAAATTATGTATAAAATGATTTGCAATTGTTTGAATAGTGTAGCCATAAAGTATAAACTTTAATTAAAGGAACAGGGTGGAGAATTTGGATAAGATTAATAGGCTACCACTGCCAGGTTTGTAGGATGAAGCTAGTGCCAGCAGCCAGTTAGCTTAGCTTAGTACCAAAACTAGAAACAGAGAAACAACTACCTTAACTTTACCCTACGTTTTACTACTATTTTGTATTAAACAAATATGATATAACATGTTGATTTAGCAAACTTAGTTGTACCCTTTGGTTAGTTTCCCCAGTTTCCTATAGGCCTATTCATTTTAAGCTAAGCTAACCGCTAAGCTAAGCTCAACTAGCGATGGGCAGACTGCTCCCTGAAGTATCGGTACTACGAAGTCTTGTTTCGAGTATTATACAGCGTCAATGGGATCAATTAGAAAAATAAAATGGATTCATGGTGACAGATCGCATCATGGACACATGAACACTGATGCTGGTGTGCACATGTGAGTATTGATCACCTCTTTAATTTAGATAATCAACATGATGAACATTTGTAGTTTACCATCAAACCATGTGATTAAGTCATTAACAGAGAATAGCATAAAAGAAACGCATGATTTTTGGCAACTTATTAAAAATATTTTAGTCACCTCATATAAATCGTGACATATTTCTATTTGATAGAACATAAGCAGCTTTTTCACTGGATCTGATCAAGTTAAACATGACCTCAATGGCCAAATAAGGTCCCCAGGCCTTGTGACATAACTAAAAAATGTTTGGGTTTTTTTTTACTTTTAAAAGCTCAATTATAGCCCCACTTAAATAAACATTTACCAAAATGCAAAGAGTGGTCCTGTAATTTAAAGTCATATTCTACCACACCTTTCCTGCCTCCTCCTTCTCATCTTCTCTTTAAATTGTACTCGCCGTCGTTTGAATCGCTCGCAGAAAAAAATAAATAAATGAAATGCTCAAAGTCCCACTGAAGCTACCGTAAATTTTCAGCAATCCATCATCCACGCCGAATTAATCACAGACTAGCTGCCATCCACGCTCTGAATTAGCTTTGCAGAACGGAACCCCTCTGAGATAATCACTTTTTCATCACCAGCAATGTGACATGGGGCAAATTCAGATGTGGATATGATGGCTGAAACAAAGGACAGATGTGTGTGTTCTCTGCTGCGTGTAGAATATCATTCAATGGACGGTGCTTACTCAATTTGTGCCTCCAGTATAGTTTGTTATAAATCTACTGCCTTATGTAGTGTGTTATAGCACTACCGGTCAGTCAAGCAGCATTAAATGTCTTAAAATGAAGCGTCTTGATGTGGTGAATGATTTAATTGAGCCCGTTAGGAAAATAATTAAATTTCCGTTGAAATTGTCTTTTTTTCTTTGATAATAATCTATGACCAGATAGATTTTTATGTAGGTACGTATGTTGACATGTATTATGACTTGCTTTCTCTGAAGTATGAAGTCAAAGGTATCAAAAAGGTTTAAAGCAGGAAAAAAAAATTGAGTTTGACAAGTTGAGAGAAAGTGTGTAAAATAGAACCGCTCCTTTCCTGAAATCAGACACGTTGCCTGAGAACTTTAAGCCCTTTCTTTCTGACAGTCGCTCTGCTCTATATCAGCATTCAAAGGTTGTGTATTAGTTGCCTGAAACCTGATGGGTGCTGCTATCTCCTGTGCCAGGTTAGCCCTGCTGAGACTCTTTATCAAGGGAGACATGACTGGTCTTTTTTTTTTTTTAAAAAAAGATACAGCCAAAACATGTCCATTTATATTATGCTGACTTACTCAAGGAGCATGTCATCTCGTGAATGGTGAATACGCCAAGAGTGTCAAGATTTAGGGCAAGTGAAATCGTGGCTGCTAAGGTGTATTGGTTTTGAGTGATGCTTACATTTGCCTAGCTCTGAATGTCTACATCACAGAAACCATATTCATCCAATCCAACGAGCACACACTGCAGGCGAGTGTGTGGCGATGTTCGACATGAGGCTGCCACCCAGTGGTGTGATCTATGAAGTCCCGTCTACAACTGGTCATTTACAGTCTGCAACTGTGAGAACAATCCATGTAGTCATTAAGCAGACAATTATATGTTGTTGGCATTTCTTTAATAAACACTTGCCAAAGGAGGAGGGAGGGGGACAATCATTTTAGTACAAAAAAGACATTGTTTCCTTTTTGAACTTGGGTTACGTGTGTTTTTGTTTTGCTCATGATTTTACAACACCTACTGGCAAGAAGGCATGTGGAATTTAAAGTGAGAACAGCCTTTCTGCATGAAATCCGATCAAATTTGCTGCAGTTGTCCAAGTGCTACCAGTCTCTCTGGCACAAACAGTCCTTTTCCTCAAATAGCTCCCTGTGCCGATACCTAAGTCATCAACCCATTTAACTGAGCTATCATTGTTTGAACATAATTGGGGCCATAAAAAAAGAGGACACTACAATGCTGGTCATATTCCTAATTGTGCAGATAAAGCACATCATCCATTTCCTTTCGTAGCTAAAATAGTTTCCGCCTACTTCAATCAGTAGTGCAAAACATTAATACTAGTTTGCCCTGGAGCAATTCCAGAAAGGCAAAGGTAGAGGTTTAAAATGTACCCAGCCTTGATAAATGTACACTCAAAAAAGGTAAAAGTTTAATTTAAAAGACAGCAAAATAGATTACAAAAAAATATGAAAATGGTATGAGCAATAAAAGCTCCGCCGGTGTTATTCAGCTGTCCTTCTGCAATATAGTCGACATTCCAGACTGAGGAGGAATACAATGCCTTACACAGATTTAAGTTATTACAAACTGAATGTGCATCTCCAGAACCATCTGGTCTGGCCCGAGAGGCTTCAGGCTCAAAACCAAGTCCTCAAGCCTTTTGTCCACTGTCACAAACTTTTCAATTTAATTTTTCCAGTCTTTCAGAAAGGCAGGCCTCGTCCTCTGATTGTTGCAGTCGAGTTCACATGTGGGACAAAGCCGAGGGGTAGTGGTGGGGCACCGACTTGGGAAGGGGATCCCCAGGGTTGTCCTGGTGCTGGGATGGGCGGGGGAGGAGGTACACCATCCTTACGAGCCAGGGCGTGGTTGTACATGTGGATAGCACTGGGGTTATGCTGTCCCTCCACAGGTAAGGGGCTGTGATTGTACTTAAAACGGTGGTCCTTGTCCCCAGTGAACACCATGCTGCTGGGTCCAGTAGCCCCAGTGCCTTGAGGGAAGGGGTCTGGGTGGGCCGGGGCCAGAACGTGTGCAGCAGACGAGGAGCCAGCAGTCTGGCCTGGTCCGCTAAACACTTCTCTCAGAGCGTGAGGTGGCAGGCCTCCACCCAACATGTGACCCATGTAGCCGTCCCCAAACCCTGCAGGAGTGAAGGGTGGAGGGGGTGGGTGGCTGTAGTCGCCCCCGTATCCAGGCCCCTCTGCAGTGGGGAGAGGTGGGTAGTCTGGCTCTGGGGGTCTCCCTCCATCACCTCCACCTGCAGACGCAATAGGGGGAGCGTGGCCAGTCTTGGGTTCAGGTGGAGGCTGACGGTAGTCCAGGTCAGCATGTGGAGGTGGCTCTGGAGGCTCGGGTGGTCTCTGGTCTGGGGGCAGGATGGACACTGCACCAACTTCAGACACTGAAAGACAGAAATTTCAACTTTATATTCGGTATCGAAAACAGTTCTTATTGTTCATTTTATTTGTTTCATAATTTTCTTTCTTCACCATCTATTTAGGCTTTTTCTTGTACTTGTTATATCAGCAGCCAATCACACAAAGACGTGTCTAGAAACGCATCGCAAGAAAAACCATTGTTTTCCTACAGTATGGTATTTTTTCTTTGTTTTGTTCATATTTCAAACTCCATCTGCATTCTTTGCCTGATTCCATCTGGTAAACATGATGTTCTTTAATGCCAATAACATTTCTCTCGTTGATAAAAGGTTGAAAACTTTTTAAAACAATATGAAGGGAAAAACATTTTTTCTCTTGCAGGAAGAGGTATTTCAATCTTTTCTGCTGAGATTAAAAGACAAAGGGTTACCTGGGGAGACTGGGCTGGGCTCTGGAGGCTGTTTGACCTCTGGAGGTGGCGGCTGCCCTCCTGGTGCTCCTCCTGCAGGGTTTGTACTCTCCGCCCCTTCTCCGCTGTCACCAAGTTCCGCCCTCTGACCCTGCTGAGCCTGGAGGAGCTGAGCCAGCAGCATTGTCATGGCTGTCTGTGTGGCAGCCGCAGCCTCTCCTTCAGGGATACCCGGCGGTGCCGACATGGGGGGCGAGGGAGGCTTGGGCATTGGGGGTGTACGGGGCACTCCTGCAGGAGCAGCTGGCTGGGGGGGCTTGGTGGGTGTAGGTTGAGGAGGAGGAGGAAGTGGCTCAGCTGGGTCAGTGGGAGCAAGGGCTTTGGAGAGCTGCTGTAACGTCTCCTGGTTGACCTTTGAGCTCATAGACTGGACAAACTGGGCCGTGTTGACTGCACTCGTGGGCTGACCAAGGAAGTTCAGGAGGACTGCCAGCTGCTCCTGAGTTAACTGAGAGTTCGGACCCTTTGGATCTGTAAAAAGACAGAAAACTAACCTGAGCATGATAGTTCATTCTTAACCTTGGGTATATTATTAACCAGTATATATTGTACCAATGAATCGTTACATTTTTAGAGACCTTTTAATGCAAATAAAATGACTCAATCTCTTTGCATTGGGAAATGAAGGTAAAAATGAAAACAAGTTGGATAAGTTAGATTACAGGTCGACCTGACCAAGCTGCCGTCATTTGAACAAGGAGCAATGGAGTTAAGCCGGGCTCAGACTACAGGAGTTTTAAAATAAAACAGATTTTGAAATCGGGTTGCATCACACTTCTCTGTAATCTCAAACATGCTCACACTACAAGAATGGAAAATAATGGTGCATCACACACACACTACGGTTTCCTTATTAAGATTATCGTGCCAGAGGAAGCAACGCACCATCTCAATGTGATCTCAGGCTGATTTAAACAAAACGTGCAACAAGTTGATGTATAAATGCTTTAATGAGTTATTTAATTAATGAGTCTGGATGAGAAAATGATGAATGAATGAATGACTGAATGAGCTTGGCTTCCAGGCTACCGTTGGCTGGGTTAATGTGTTAACATGAGTTCACTAGCTTTGGAGCTTTAAAAAATAAATGATAAGATTCCATTTACACAGTGTCCCACGTTTTGGGAATTGGGTTGTCCATTCTGGATCAAAGAAGCAACCAAGCTTTTAGGACCTAAAACTGATCCAAGAGTCCTACTAAATTTGAGTATTTGCATCCAAGCTTCCAGCAGCTACACACAGTTATCAGCTTATCCTGTTTTTTGGATGCATTGCTTCAAACTCAAATCATAGTGCAACTTTTTTACAGGTAAGTGCAATTCAAGTGCAGTTTGTTACCAGTGTCTGACAAGCTACGAATAAAACTACAATACAAACAGTAGTTTAACTCACCCAGCAGTGCAGATGCAGCAGCATTCTGAGCTTTGACACCTCCAGGAGCTGGGAAGCCCTGGGGAGTGTTGCTGCGGCTGTCATCGAGGCCCAGCTCTTTACGCGGAGCCTTAGGGGCTGCCAGTTCCTCCGGTATCTGCTTCTGTCGACGCCGTTTCTTACTCCACAGCTCATGACAGTCCTGCCACAGTGGAAGACTGGAGAGATAAACAGATAAACATGGTGAGAGAACATTAAGAATGTTGTAATCCTGGTGATAAACATGTTGATGCAACATGAAGCAAAACATACTCTGGTGGGGGCATTTTGTCTGGGTCCACGTCCTTGAGGAATTCGCTGCCTAATGCTTGTTCAGCTGTACAGCGTTTGCTGGGGTCCAAGTTCAACATGTGGTCAAACAGGTCCAGGGCAGACAGAGGGATGCTGGGCAACAGAAGAAAATTTCTGTATAACGCACTGCTGAAGGGCCTTATCCTTGAATATTCAGTTACACAAAATATCCAGAAACTTACAAAGCAAACTCCTCTCGTAACCGTCGCCTGTACTGTTTCTTTGGCTTCATGGTGTTGAAGAACGGAAGTTTTATTACATCCGGCCAGACAGCAGGGCAGGGGCTGCCACATATTCGGCTAAAAGACAGAAAATCATTTCTTTAGGCAGAACTAGAGGTACACTGATAAGTCAATATCAAACATCTGCTTTTCTTTGTCATTTATGATATTAAATCATGAGGGACTGTTGGTTGGACAAAAGCTATTTGAAGACATCACTTTGGGTTTTGGGAAACTGTGATGAGCATTTTTCACAATTTTTTTTTTTTTTTACATCTAATAAACTAAATGATTGAGCATAAAAAAATAATCAGTAGATTAATCGATAATAAAAATAGTTGCAGCAAATGAACCAGCAATGTGTGGACATAACAGGCAACAGTTATTTCCTGTATGCCACACCGACTTGTTTCTTTATTGGTCATCACATTTGCCTTTAGAGATTTTTCTCTCCCCTCCCTCACAAAGTATTAATCACCACCTTCACATTTCCTCCAAAAAAAAAAAAGGATGTTATGACAAAAAAGTGAGCAGCTGTGTAGCATTATGGTAGATTGAGACGATCAGTGGAAAAAAAACACTTTCTCTTCCTGTTTTTAATAGTGTAAAACTCTTCCTGGTCTTTGTCTCTGGCTCACATGGGTGCATCAACCAGTCAAGATTTCAGAACAAAATCTAACTTTTAGACATGAATTTTGCCTAAACTTACCTGATAAGCTCTAACTGGGCAAGTTCCTGATTAGCTTGAAAAATTGGTCTCTTTGTGAACAGTTCTCCAAGAATGCATCTGTGATAGGCAAAACAAAACGAGATAAAATTCATCATTTAACCAACAATTAACACCAACACGGCATGTAATTACTTAACAAAAAGGTAAGTAAACTCAAAGCCAGTATCAATCATGCTCTTACCCGCAGCTCCACACATCAATAGCTGGCGTGTACCTCTCTTCTCCCAGAAGTAACTCTGGTGGACGGTACCATAGTGTAATCACTTTATTGGTGTATGGACGACTGGATGCCAGAGCAAAAGACAGGTTTGCATGTTCGTTAGTATTATCTCACACAAGAGTGAAAATAATTGTGAAGATTAACAGGTGTGGTGTATATCAGCAAAGAACATGGGAGGTTCACCTCTCTTCAGAGTTATACAGCCGAGCAAGACCAAAGTCTGCAAGCTTTATTTGACCCCTGATAAGAAGGGGAAAAAAGGTAAATGAAGACGGGGACACCTGTGACTTCGTGATAAAATATAAAAACTGTTAATTTTGTTTGAGTGTACAAATATTGAGGACACACTTGTTATTGAGCAGAATATTAGAGCACTTGATGTCTCTATGCAGAAAATTTTTCTTGTGGCAGTAATCAAGGCCTTCCAACAATTGTCGCATGAACGACTTGATGTGGCTCTCATTGAAATGGACCAGGCCAGACTCGAGCAAACCCATCAGGTCGTGGTCCATGTATTCAAATACAAGATAGAAAGCACCTGAGATGAGAGAATCGAGATTTAGTCATAAAAGATCACGTAGTAAACAAATGTTGTGTGGCAGTATCATGGAGCCACTATGAGAAAAACATAATGCACCTTTATCATTCTTGAAATCTAGAGCATCTTCCTTGTCCGTGACAATCTCTTTCATGTTTATGATGCTCTTGTGGTTGAGTTGTCGCAAAATCTTAATCTCTCTGATGGCTGTGATTGGGAAGCCCTCCTTTTCATTGTCCAGTCGAACCTTCTTCAAAGCCACCATTTCAGCTATTATACGGAAGAACGAACAGTGTCAGGGCTATTTCACCAGTTACATTTCCAAAAAAAAAAACATTCAAAATAGAAGATTATCACCACCACCCTTTATTTCACCTCTATAAAGAACATTGGGAATAAACCCGTGTTTAAACTGTTGATGAGAAGTCATCTTCACAACACTCACCAGTGTCTTTGTCCTTAGCTTTGTACACCTGACCGTAGGTGCCTTCCCCTGTGATTCCAATGATCTCAAACTTGTCCACGCAGCGTTTGCCCCAGTCTATCTCAGTTTCCTTAATCTCACCGTATCTTGGGCCACAAATTCTGGTAATTATACAGGAAAACATTTCAGTGGAAGAAAAGTGAATATACAGCAAACAAGAGCAGAGGAAATGACATTGCACTAAATGCACCGTGACGTACTTCGGTCTTCGGCGAAGTGTTTGAGACTTTTTGTCCTCGGGTGGGCTGTGTGGGGAAGACGTGCCACCAGAAAGTTCAGGGGGCAGAGGCAAGTCCGTCAAGAGCTGACGCACCTTCCTCTCCGTCTTTTTCTTTCCTAAGAGTGCGCTCTCCTTCAAGCTGATAGTAGAGAATGAAGCAGATACAGACACAGAGAGAGACAGAGTAAGTCTTCACAATCAAGCATAAAAGGTGCATAAAAATGCTATGTAAACTGGCACAACAACACACCCATACCTTTCTCCTTTATCCATGTGCTCAAGAACGGTTTGGGGAAATGGTAGTGATGATACAGTTGAATTATGTGGACCAGTGGGTCGTTCCCTGTCTTTGCTTTGTCCTGATGCTAATACTTTCCTTCTATCCCGGTGTACAGAGTCATCTTTCCCCTTTCCATCTCGGTCCCTGCTGGTCTGGTGGTCAGTGGTCCTCTTGGACGTCTTGTCAGAGGGGGACTGAGGCTGGTTCGATGTGGGAGTTCTGGGACCTCTCTCTGGTTGTGGTGGAGAGGGAGGGCGGCCCTTTCTGGATGAGTGATTGGTTTTCGGGCTGGGCTGGTGAGCAGATGTGGAACTCTTGGTTGGAGTAGATGTGTTGCTGGAGTTCTTGGCCTTGGCAGCGGCTTCTGCAGCTTTAGCCTTTTTCTGCTTACTGAGCTCGGCAGCAAGACTGGTTTTAAAGGTGAGCGTGCTTGGCGAGAGGCTAGACGGGCGACTGCGGGAGCGAGAGTGGCGGTGACGGCTGCGAGAACGTGAATGCCTTGAGGATGAATATGGACTTCTGCTACGTGACCTAGCAGATCGCCTGGAAAGAAAATGACACATTTTTAGATTTTTTTTTCCAACATTAAAAACTACATGTATGTTTTTATTTATTTGCTAGCATATCTAAATTTTAAGAATGCTCTGCCATGAATGGAAACGTAGAAGCAAGTTATTGCACACATCCTATAAACTGCACAATGTCGCTAGCAGGACATTTTTCCTCAAAGTCTGGTCAAAAGCTTTTTGAAAGGCATAGGCAAGCCAGCAATTATTGAAAGAAATAATGATACTAAATATAATTGTTACAAATTTATCCTGGTTTTGGTTGCACAATTCTTATTACCATTATTTCAATAACTGTAGAGACTCAGCTGGGCTTTTCCTGGCTCAGAATGGGCCTTTGAGGTCACTTCGCATAACAGTAAACATGATCCGTTTGCGTACAGTTAGGGCTGAGCCATATAGACAAGGTGACAAATTTATAATGAAAAAAGTTATTCAACAGTTGTTTAATAAATTGTTAATTAACACATTTGGAGAGGATTTGAATTTGTATATTTACTCTCAATTACCATACATCATTTCAGCGCTGATGATTTTCATTGAGGGAGTGGGTAAAACCCATTTGTGGGGCGCCAAAAGTTTCTTTATGTAGGAAAAACCCTGAACGATGCCGACTGAGTTTTCTTGAAGTTAGTGGCTAGGTTTGTATTTAAAAATATTTCAAGAAGCAAATTTCCTTCACAAGCCTACACTATCAAATTTGAAGCAGAGTTTACTTGTTATAAAACATCATAAATACACCACAAAATTACACTACAGCCAACACACATCATCCTATCAGGTGCTTCATACAAACTCACCTGACATCTGGACTGTGGCTCAGGGACTTCCTGTATGGACTCCGTGATCTCCTGCGGCTTCCATAAGGACTTGAACCAAACTCTCCTTGTTCATATGGACTGTGGCGGCCATAACTTGGGGACCTACGCCAGTTCACTGGGCTCACAGGGGATCGCTTCCTTTTGTTGCTCGAGTATGAACTGGGTGACTTTGGCATGCCGTATGCCCCATACGCGTCTGCATCCCGACTGTAATATGTGGAACTGGGAGAGAGTCTTTTGCTCCCATAAGTTGGACTTCTTCTAGATGTTAGCTGGTTATAACCACCAGGAGACTGGTAGTTATATGAATAAGATGTCCCATAGGGACTTTCAGCTTTGAAACCAGGACTTCTCCTGTATGCCCTGAGGTCTTCACGGTCATCTCTATAAGATTGTGGAGCATCTCTGTATGCAGATGGGGGCTCTTTATCAGATTTTGTTTTACTTTTGTGCCTTTTTGTATCTCTTTTATCTGCAGATTGTGAAGACTGAGATGAAGATGTCCTTTTACCATTTCTGTCACTGCTCCTCGTAGGGTCTCTGTGATTTTTAGAGCCACTTAGGCTACCTCCACTTTTAGCTTTTGAGGAGTCTCTCTCACGGCTCTGTCGTTCCTTTTTCCTGCCTAGCTCCTTCCCTTGCTTGCTTCTCTCAGATGGTCCTCTTGTTTGTTCATCCTTGCCAATGCACGCTCCCTCCCGGTCTCTCTGGTGACTTCTGTCTGGGGATGCTGGTCCATTATAGTCACCAAAGTCAACATCGCTGAGTTGGTCTACTGAGAGCCTGTCAGCATGGGGGTCGAGTTTAGGAGAGGGGCTCCCAGAAAAACGCTCTGACTGGGAGCTCACGTCATCATACTCTACCAATGTCCGAAGTTCAGCCTCGTTTTCGAAAGTGCTTTTTCGGTCATTGTCAGGGTCCCCCGTTGTACCGGTTTGCCACAAGCTTCTTTCCTTGGCCTGTCTGCGTTTTCTTCTCCTAGAAACCGACGACCGCCTCTTCTCACGCTGTCTCTCTCGCTGAGCAGCACCGCTCCCTGGTTTACTACGCCTGTCCTGCCTGTTAGCATTTCTCTGTGCAGAGGGGCTCCGTCCCCGACCTTCGCGAAGCACCTCCGAATTAGGCATTTACAAAATAAATGCTACAGCCACGTTGAGAATAATCTTTATATTATGTACTTTACCTAAGCTATGTTCCTTGCTGTGCCGTGGAACAAAACATTGGGCTATCTCTGTTACAGGCTAGTTAGCTAACGTAACAGCAAATTCTCAACAATTAGACGGCCAGCTAGCTAGCTTACTAGCTAAATCACAAGCATAACATTAGCATTACAAAGCTAGCTCGTTTAAGGTTCCAGAAAAAGTGAGTTGCCCCAGTTCATGACTATTGGTGCCTACAGATTCTGTTACATAAAACCCATACTATGGTTTCGTTATAGAGCCAGTCTGTACTTAACCGCTGTACTCCGGGACGGACATCTCTCAGATTTGCTAGTTAATGGTAGTCGGTTTAGCCAGCTAGCCTCCAATAGCTAACCGTGTCCAGCTAGACAGTCGCATTCCGTTTCATGGTCAAAGCATAGGCCCAAAAGCTCCGCTAAAATTAAAATCCAGTTCTTCTGAAATGTTGTTGTTCGTGCAATCATGTAAATCCATTAACCAGACAGTGTTAAAATGGGAGTAAAAAAACTCCGTCCCCCTCTCACAAACTTCTTCTCGCCTTCCATCACACTCCAATGTGCAACGAGGAAATGAATAGCACGCGAGTTGGCTGGATAGCCGCCGCTAGCTTGCTAAGCACTAGCACTTTAGCCAGTTAGCTTTCTTTTCTCCTTGCGTTGAGTTCAATGGAACTCAGTCAAGATGCAATAAAACAATGCTATTCAAAAACGCGTCTGCGTCCTCCGCGTATCCTGTCGGGTTGTTTCTCCATCTTACCACCACATGCTCCAAATGTAGCAGACGTCTTTCCGGGCAAAATGGCTCAACAATTCCTCGAATTTATTTCAAAATATTGTAACTTTGTTCGCAATGTGGCTACTCGTCTGGGCCCAGACAGCTTTCAAACTACAGGCCTTGTGCGTCGGTGTGAACCAATGATACCCGTATGCGTAATCCAGCTCAGTGGTTACGTCACCGCCAAGGGAAACCCCTACCTTCAAAATATAACACAAAATTAACATTTACAAATCAACGAGGGTCTATACAAAACTTGATGTCTTCTTTTACATAAACTACATACTTTATCATTTGAAAACTGGCTTCTTTTTTTATTTGATTTGCTCAAAAACATCATATGCGTAACAGTTTTTACACCCGTTTCTCACATCCAGAAAATATTCATAAAATATATTTATATTAAAGCTGTGTCTGTTGTCAATTATATAGTTGCAGATTTTATTCTAATCAAAAGTATGTTACCAGTCGTCTAAATTTGGGCACTAAGTGGTCATTTTTAACACTGAAGTTCCACTGTTATAAAACATACTGCAGCTGAAATACAGCCACTTGTGTACTATGGTAAATCAATACTGTGGTTTGTCCTCCTTCATGACATTTACATAACCACACATTACAAGGGCCATAATGTGGCACAAAGAATCAGCGTGATTGTGTAAAACACAGAGATAGTCATATAAAATGGTATGGCTAATGATATAAAATTTTCAATTCCCGGTTTCATGTTTCTATAACATACAAAATCATTATCAGCTGGATGTGCAAGTGGGATTCAGCATGTTCATGGACATGTGAGCAGCAAAACGTGCAAAGTTGCAGAGGAACCTTGCTTTTTTTTTACGATCAGTCTGCCCTGCTCAGTGTAACAATCCCAAGTCAGACATACATTTTCACACAAAGAATATCTGGATACATTGGAAAAGTGTTATTAGTAATATCCACTTTATTTGCCATTTCCAAATAACTCACAAATAATGAATTGAAATGTAAGCTTCACCTCTTGCATTTACAAACAGATAGGCTACATTAGTGGTTATGTTCAAAATGAGGAAACATGAAGGAAACATTTAATTAATGGCATACATACAACCATCAAATCAAAGACATAGTTATGTTTTTTTTTAAAATTTATTTATAAGGGTATTTATATAAAAGGCAAAACAAGTTATTTGGGTAGCCAGTAGGACAGTTTCCTCAGAGCTTTAACACAAATATCTGATTTAGCATCACCTCTTAAATCCTGCTGAAAATATTTGGGCCAGAGTCTATTAAATTACATTCTTGAATTCTTGAAGACAAAGAAAAGACATAAATAATTATAAATATGCTTCCGAAAAAAGCACTGAAACAAGAATTTGACCGTGTTAAGTCAATGTTACGAGTAAGCAAGCACTATGGTGGTCACTTTAAGTATAGTAGCTTCTGCAATCCTTGACACCTAAGACACACAGCAGTTAATGTAATGGCTATAAGCTTAGGAAGGTATGCCGTAAAAGACAGCGATTCTTACATTGTATGTTAGTTTCTTCGCCTGTCACTTTAAACCTGGAGTGTGGGACTTTTTTTTATGCAAATGAACATCCGTTATCTTCAAACCCTTCCACCAAAGGAGCTCATACAACGCCGATTAAGCTTTAATGTCACACCAACAGATAAATCTCTGGTGGTGGAGACTTTTTTTTTTTTAGCAAAAATTGGTTCTCCAGAGCAGAAGTGGGTAGCAACCATAGCGTTCGAGTAGGCTTCAGTATGGGCTACAGCAACTATAAGTATGTCAGAGCCTATGGCTTCATAAGCATATCGACAGCAGTGATTACTCTCACTACCACAAGACGGAGACACAAGTTCCGCACTGCAGGTTTAACTGTTAGGGGTGTTCCAATTACGGTACGATGTACTGGAGGTTAGCCCTTAGAACATATTAACCCAAACTACTTTCCAAACGTGCTGATGCCATGGCTTCTTAACCTTTTGGGTTCAAGTCCGCCCCACACATCTCATCTTGCGCTCTTATCGTTAACTATCTCTATTGTGTGCTTTTCAGTTGACAAGAAACACCAGGGACATTCTTTTGCATTATTGTCTTTTTGTACAAAGGACTGAACTATATTACAAACAAAGCCTGTAATCAAAGCCAGGGATTCTTCAGTGTTCACGTATTAACTCACAGAATCAATGAGACAACTTGAAGTATTTTGAAAAATAAAACGGTTCACAATCTTTGAATGATGTTGGGTTTTCTGAGCTGAATTAAGATCTCAAAACAGCATTTGAGACTTCAACTGCACTCACTATTCAAAGTAGTTTACAGACGCAGAGAATGTGTTCAATTGTTTGCGAGTTTCATATGCTCTTCCTCTTTGCAATTACAACAATCATTTTTGCATAGACTCCAGTGTTGCCCATCCTAATGGTTGAGGAAATCCTTCAATGCAAATGGTGAGCGGTTGCTGTTGGTAATGCACACATACATTTACTCCTCTGACTTCGACTGGATCAGATTGAAAACTGGCAACAACTTCAAGATGGCGGTCAGACTTCAGGAAAATATCAGACCGAAAATAATAAAATAAGTTATATAAAATAAGTTAGAAGCTTTGTGGTTAAAAAATAAAAGTGGCTCAGTCATAAAAACTAAGAATAATTTAGGGGCAGATGTCACAGTGTGTTTGGGTCTATAAATCATGTATAGCATTCTCATTTTGCCAATTTTTGAGACTGTTTCAAGATGAAATAAACATCAGGGATTTCATTAAAATGTTACTATAGCTTTATAACACCAGGTAGCATTACAGAAAGGTAAACAAAGTAGAATGTCAATGATCTCTAAACATTGCACATCATTGACAGCCTAAGATTACAGGCAAACAGGGTGGGTTTGAGGGGGGGTTGTTCACATTCACAATGGACAGAGGCAACAGTGATGCACTGTACATGAATTACTAAATCCCTCAGAACCTTGCATTTCTTTCCCTCGCCTTTCAGAATTCAATTCTTCAGGTTCTCCTTCAACCTTTGCTACCAGCAGTGCTTATTTATGATGCGAACTAAAGCAAGTTTTCACTTCCATTAATATGTGGCCACTTGTTTGTACTAGCTAGCATTTTTCTTTGGTGACTCAGAGCAACCTTTTTTTTTGGACAGGTGCCACCTTACTTCAATCAAGCCTGCATTATTTTATATATTTAATATCTTAAAATTCATCTATTAATTTATTACCACTTAAATCCCTATTAAGAAATACATTTAAGTAAAAAAAAAAAAGAGGGGAATAAAAGGTTGGTGATTAAAAGTTTGAGCCAGGAAAAGCAGAAGTGGCAAAACAAATTTTTACATGACTGGAAATATTTATTTTAAAAACTTTAGGATGTGTTCAAGAGAGCATGTAAAACATGTAGTGTTATGGAATCACCTTTTATCAGAGCACCAGGGATTCCTCGTCGCAAAAAAAAAGGCAATGAAAGTCATTAGCCGAGTGAGGTAAAACTTCTGAAATGTTAGATTTGAGAAAGGTTCAAGTGTTGTAAAATCCCTCACAGATTTAAGGGTTAGGGATCAATGTCGTTTGTGCATTTGAGAAGACTCTAAAGTTACGCGAAGGGAAGAGAAAACTGAAGCATTAGTGCACTTATCTTACACTGGTTGATACGACAAGAGAAGTAAAGTTCGACTTCACAGATAAAATTGAGTGTTTATAACCACACCAGGTAGTAAAATTGACGACAAAAAGGAATGGCATCAAATTTCAGCTGTGGCTTCATCAGCACGATAATCTTTCAATTGAAATGCTTCATAGATTCACAAGTGCAATGTACATTTCCTTGGTGGCACTTGATAAATTCTGGGTTGACACTACACTGCAGAGTCTCTTAACTGACACTTTCAACCCAAGCTCCAGTTACATCTTCCATCCCAGCCTTGGCTCTGACTGACACCTTCATATTTATCTCTTCTTTTGAACTGCAGTTATCTGAATATATTATACGCATCAAACTTTACAATGAAAGGTTTTGCAACATTTCAGGGATCTTTGTCAAGCTTAGGCCTAAATTAAAACACCATCCATTTATTACACTCTGTCATGTTGTCAGATCAAGAGAGAGAAAGTACGTAAATTATTTGGAGTGTCAGCACATAAAAAGTTAGAGCTATAAATGGTGTCGGGAGTGCCACCTTACTACTCCCTGACACACGGTCAGATGTCCTGTTGGCCAGGAACAGAAAGTCATGGTCAGGTATGGGCACAAAATCAATGCAAAAGTCTGAGAAATGTATATGTACATAAGCAGCTATCCTGCGCTCTCTTACCACTATAAAATACAGCATCTCTCTCTAATTCTCTTGGCCAAACTTTTACTTTTCTTCTTCCCATTCTTCTCTTTGCTGTCCTCCATTTTCCTTGCCCGGATTTCTCTCATCAGGTCAAAGAACACCTGTTAAAAAACAAAAGAAAAGTGGGGGTCGTGTTTGCTCAATGCCAACAGTGTAAACCTACATAGCCAGGGATGACTATCTCTACCAAGTGGAACATACCTTGTCAACATTGGCACGGGTTTTGGCAGAAGTCTCCACATAGCACACGCCCCACTGCTCAGCACGTGCCTTCGCCTCATCTGCGCTGACCTGCCGTCGGTCGTCCAAGTCTGACTTGTTACCCACCAAGAGAAAGGGCACGTTTTCATCCTCCTTCACTCTCAGAATCTGCTCTCTGTAAAGCAGGAAATGTCATTCAGCCATGAATTATTTAAACAGACTACTGCTTGCTAAAGCATGGAGAGAATGAGGAAAAAAAATGTAGAAAATACAGTTGCCTTTAATGATGTTCCAAAATGTCAAAACAGGATACATTGTTTATGCATTTTAGCAGGGGGAAAATATCTAATAGTCACAGTCATTAAATTCTAATGGATGGGAAACCGTCTCACTGAAACGCTACTGGACCTGAAGTCTACTGTTGCAGCAAATGATTCCAGTTCTGTGATAGAAAACACACAGAGGAAACCCTCGCCACTGCGGAAGTAGTTATCCCGTATGGCTGCATAGTCCTCTTGTCCAGCTGTGTCAAGGATGTCAATCTGTACCTCCTCTCCGTCCAGCACCACTTTCTTCCTGTAACTGTCTGCTTTGGTGGGCTCATAGTCTTCAACAAACTGTGAGGAAAGAAAAACATTGCTTGTGTTAACAACAGTGGTCAACTTGGCCATTCAGTTTGCCAACAAACCTTCCTACCTCAACAATATGTGAATGTCACTTAAGTGCTGTGATGCAAGTTGCTCACCTCATCATACATGAACTGGAGTGTGAGGGCTGATTTTCCCACTCCTCCACTGCCCACCATAATCACTTTGTGAAGCGCCAGAGAGTTCTGCCCTTTTGGCTTAGCAGCTGCCATGGCTCTGTTAACCAAGAGATCCAACCAAGAGTGTAAAAGGGAGAAATTTAAGGGGGAGCCGGAGGCGGAGGGAAGATTGTAAAATCAGGAGGATTCCAGTTGAAACAAAGGGGCCAAAAGATAATTCCTGGGGAGGAAAAAAAAAAGGAGATGTTGCATCATTTCTGAGGCTCTAGAGTCTATTTCTGCAATTAGATTGCATAGCCATGGTTGCGTCTCATAGCAATAAAATGAAACAAGGAGAAACTGCTATTACACTACAAATGTGGTGCGGAGGATTATTCTCCATACCTTGTTAAGACTATAGCAATAAAGGATGTGGAAATGACCATTGGCATTAAATTGATATATTAGAAACCATTTTATAAGGAGTATATTTCATGATCACTCCTCCCTGCAGCTATGCAACCACAGAAAGATTACATTTCCCTTAATAAAGCTATATAGAGAAATTTCTTTATTTACTTCTTTGCATTGACAAAAAAGAAGAAGCAATAGACGTAGATATCATTATTAGAAAAAAATAGACTCAAGGCAGCCAAAACAATGTAACTTTACATATTTATTTCTTCCTTTCAGCCATCTTCTGAATACAAGTTGGAAGATTTAAAAAAAGGTCTGCCACAGAGGTGCATTCAACTGAATAGCAAAATGCCAAATCAAGAGCTACCTTACGAATGCTATGCTATTTTGCAGCCAACTTTCACATGCTGAATTTACAATAAATTTGCACCCCGTGGGAAAATACAACTTGGCAAGATTGATGACATACAGGTAAGCAAAGTACATCATAAGAAACAGTAGGCAGAATCCCCTGACACAAAGAGTAATGTGTGGAAGCCATTTAGCAAAGAAATATTTTTTTAAAAGCTTCTGAGTAACATCTGGCAGTATTTTCTAGACTTCAACAGGAGTGGATAAAATGTGACATATGCTGAAGCTATTTAGTGGTCAGTTTCCCATGCTAAACAGTCCAGCAAGAGTAAATGAATACCATAGTGTCCTGAAGTGTGTGTTAAGGCTCTGTCCTATTGCAGGCCCACACAGACATCTGGGATCAGGGATAAAGATGGGAATGCAGCCAATAGGTCGTTATGCAAATTAACAAAATGGGTCTATGCAAGTAAAGTCAATATTATGAGTTGGTAATGAAGAAAATGTCCTTTTAAAACCCCCTCAATAAAACCCCCATAATAAGGAAATACAACTCTCAAATAGTTTTGAGAAAAGATTAAGTTCATATCTATTCACATGTTAAGAAGGGTTTCCAATGTAGCAAGAAAAGGAAATAAA
Source organism: Hollardia meadi (assembly GCA_037974645.1). Taxonomy (NCBI): domain Eukaryota; kingdom Metazoa; phylum Chordata; class Actinopteri; order Tetraodontiformes; family Triacanthodidae; genus Hollardia; species Hollardia meadi. The sequence continues at coordinate 127,324 of JBBPCS010000160.1, forward strand.
CAAATATAAAGGTTTAAATGATGGCCTGAAAATTGTGTGTAGCTAATTAGATGTGTCATCATCCCCGGTTAACAAATGTATCCGCAGCTCATGAAATTGGCTGCTTAATAACGTTAATAAGACTGCCTGGCTAGCCAACACTATGATGGTCTATACTGTTAGCTGAGCAAGTGACAGCTTCCCCTAATTATTAGAACATCAGACGGCTAAAACCACAAATAACGATGCGTAATACTCTAATAATCATGTTAACTTAATAGCATATATTAGCTGGTGACATGTCAGCTGCAGGTAAACGAGCTAGCAGGTTGACTACAGTGGGCGATGTGGCCAACAAGCTAACTAACCTACCAAGCTAGTTAACGTCACCTAGCCGTTAATTAACATTTGAGGAAGTTCAAGATGAAGGTAGCTGCCCAGATAACACATAAAACACAAATCCTTTAAATCGGATACCCCAGCAACAGATGTTCGGTCGATCCCTTCAAACTCAGCACCTTCCTCGCTAGCCAGCTAGGGTGATGACCACACAGGCAAAAGGCTAGCAAGCGATAACAAGCAGCTAACTAATCACCACTAAATGATGCTACGTAAAAGAGAGCAAACATGACCAGCAGCGACGCTTACAACAGTGGCATTTGTGTGAGTAACGTCACTTACCGTAAATTAAACAGTATTCACCTCGGCACGACGTTTGACTAAGGTTGAATAATGGGGGCAAAATATACAGACTCAGCTAGCTACTTGTTAGCTCATGGCTAGCTCCCTCGCTAACTCCAGAGACTTGGCTGGTTGCTGTTAGCAGCGGACTGACTGGACGTCCTGTGGGCTTGGCTCGGTTCAGTCTGACAACGCCCGCCCGCCTGGGAGAACGAGACAACACTCCTTTTTTTCCCTTCTTTTTTAAAAAACTTTTTGTGTGAAGGTAACATTAATTCCTCACAAATAAAAATACGTATATGTTATTCGGTTATTTCCTTCGTGGGTGAAAATGAAATACAGATTTAAGAGTAGTGGATTGAATGTGCGAGGTAATTGATTGATTGGCTAATCCCATAAATGGTTGCACGTTTGATCAGGAGAAGATTCTCAAGTCAAGCCAACGAGAGTGAAATAGATTTTCAGGAACCAGGTAATGTTGATATAAAGTTGTTTTTCTGTTTAAATAAAAGTAACAGTTTATTTCTAGGTTTACTGTGAAGATATACTTTAAAAATGCCTAAATTTAAAATGTATTTGCTGAAATTTTAATAGTTAAACTGATTTCTCCCCATTTTTTAATGCTTTAGTGATGAACTCGAACTCCATCATGTCTGACCTGCACTTGAAATTTGCAGAGAAGACATGGAATGAAACATTTCAGCTTGTCCGAAGATGCATGGTAAGACTAATTCCAGTAAATGCTACCTCTAACTCGCCTTTTTTAAAAATAGCATTATCATTCATTTTGAAACCATGCCCCTTATTAGTATGGCTAAAGAGAAAAGTGCTTAAATGAGTCATTAGACTTGTCCTTAGGTGGCGTCTCTTATATGACACGTTACAAATCAGGAACTGGTTTGGTGATGCACAGACAGAATGAGATCATCTATCCTGGAACACACGAGTCTTTGTTGTGGGATAAGCAGTCCATGCATTGATGGTGACTTGGATTCTCTTCACTTCAAGTTGCTTGGTTGTTTGTTTAGGTTGCCTCATGGCCTTGGCAAGACGGATAACTATCTGTTGGCTTCAGGCATTTACTTTTGCAGTATAATTACCCTGATAGGCCTTTGTCTCCATTCTTTGGAAGATGCTTAACCTGCAGATGTGCATCATTGGCTACAGGTTTCAGGGTCCGCACATGCAAATAATTATAAATCATGATGCCTTTTTCCACTCAGAAAGCCTGTGCTTTTATTAAAGTGCTCTTAGGTGTATTAAGCGCTGCAATGCTAACTTGTATGCTGAAGCTATGAGAGGGTGTGTTAGTTTTCTTTAGATTTGACATGGGTGGAGCAGCAGGGCGGATAATATGTTTGGATTAATAAGAAGTGAAGTTTGGCAGTGGCGTGTCTCTGGAGTCTGAACTTGATTACTTGGTGATCTGAAGTGATGTGGTCCAAAGGGATAAGGCAGCTGGGACCGGTCGTTTTCTCTGCCAGGAGTAATGCTGAAGGACTTTTGTAGGACTAGAGTTGTCATGAAAGAAGTACTGAGGCCAGTGCACACTATTTTAACACATTCAGGTGCAACAATGGCGCAGCCTCCCTTGTTGTTAAACACAAACACATCCCAAAGTGCAAAGTATCCAAATGTCAACACTTCCCTTTGCCATGGTGTCACACAGTTTGCGTGTTGGAGGATGGGCCGGGAGGACCAAGGACTGTTTACACAAGTATGACATTGCCACACAATTGCTCCATTGTTGTTGTTGTTTTCTTCCCTTTGTCCCCCAATAGGACAAATTCAGAGATGAATCCAAACCCTGTGAGCCGCTGGTTAAATCCCTGGAAAGGCTCCAGGAAGTGTTTAATGGTACACCACAATGATTCTGTATGTATTTTAATAAATGTATTTCACTTTACTGGTGAGTAATTTGATCTCTATTTGTTTCAGTGTCCTCTATGAATACCATGAAGTCTCGTCTGGAAATGATTGCCAAACAACAAGGGTACAGTTTTATTTTTGCTGTCGTATGTGACATTGTAGGAGCACTAGCAGCGGCACAAAGTTGTTGTTTTTTTCTATATGTCCTATCCTCCCTAGAATGGGCTTTCACATCACCGAGGCCACATGCTACCTGACAGCAGACTTGTTCTACCTGGAGGTGGTGTTGCTGCCATGTGGTGGGGTGGAGGTCGTAAAGGTGGCCCCACATGGCGCATCCCCTCTTGTAAGTGGAGCATGCACTGTTCATATTAAACCCTCTTTAAGTTGAGTGATAATAAAATGGATTGTCTTGCAGCCCAGTGAGTCTCTTCTTCAGCTGCTGAGGTAAGCGATGGTAAATTGGTAAAGCAAGTAACCTGCTGTCACTTATCCCCTAAACTATAGAGATGAAGATGGCGGGGCTATTAAAATCCGTACCTAAAGATTAATAGTTATGGATGCTGATTTTACTGTTTTTTGGCACAGGGCAAAACATTTTGCTGAGTTCTCCGTGAAGTTGGCGGGCCTCTTCACCCAGTACAACATCCCCGGAGACAAGTACCTACTCTTAAAATATTCTCTGATCTTTAAAATGTTTCGGCATCTTTAAGTCATTTAGCTATTTGTCTTTTTGTTGTTGTTGTTTTGTTTCAGTGAACTCAAATTCAAATTGTTTGCATCTCTACAATGCCTCGGGCAAGACTTGCAGAAAATATCAAATTTGCCAAGGTAGGTCACAGGAAACACAAGAATGCCCCAAAAACCAAACCCATCAGTCGCTTCATTGATTTGTCGAACAAATAAAAATTAATTGGCATCGATTTTGGTAATCGATTTATTGTTTGTCATTTTCCAAGCACTAAAATATTTGCTGCCTCCAGTTTCTCAAACAGGAGGACTTGTTGGTTTTTTTTTTATCATATAATGGTAAATTAAATTAATAACATCACTCTGATCAAGGAAAATAACAGTTAATAATAATGGTTGCAGCCCTAATAGAAACAGAATAAGGGCAGATTTTCTGCTTTCAGGGTGCCAAAGGACTCTGAGCCCCAAGTGGACATGATTAATAATGGCAGGATTGGGTGTCTGATAGCTGGAAAAGAAGGTACGCAACACCAAGAAGCCAAAACATAAGTCATGCATACATCTGTTCTTCAGTTGATCTTTCAATGGATCATTCCAGATGTCCCACTGACGATCCGGTTCTATATCAGCCCGACTGATGGACTGAAGACCTCGGATTTACGTAAGATGTCAACGCTGCCAAACAGATAAAATTTTGGCCTGGTGTTGAACTGAGATAGTTTACTATTAGTGTTTGGATACATGAGGCACAGTTCCATAAAGTCTTTAAAGGAGTTAACAGTTGTGGCTTTTCCTGGAAATCTCTTATTCTTGTAGATATGGACTCAGTTGTCCAGGCAGCCCAGGTGACTGTAGGTTCCAGTGACGCGACTCACAAGCTTCAGGCGGCGTCTGCGCTCCCGCAGCCTGCGCAGCTGGACCCCCAGGGGTAACGTGTCGCTCTTTAATCTCTCGCTCGTCGGGACGCTTTTCGATTTGCCATCCCACAGTGAATGCGAATGTCGTTGCCGGCGGTGTTTTGAATCTGGTGTCCTGTGGCAGTTATCCTGTGTTCCTGCCGCTGAGCGAGGGGCCGCATGAGACGCTGCAGGCCTGCTTTCTCCTCAAACTGCAGCCTGCAATACCAATGATGCCGTCTTTTGTCAACAAGCTTAGTCAAATTACAGGTGGGGCAAGTTTTCCATAAAAGTTGTATGAAATGTGTGTTTTCTTTCTTCTTTCTCACACACAGTTTTCACTTCTTTTTTTTAAATTATAACTACCAACATCAAACCATTACATGCTCTCTTGTTCTTCCCTCTGTGATTATAGATGTGATCATAGCAGATGTTGACCTGCAGTGGGCACCCTTACCCAAGCTTCTGAGGAGACGCACACAAAGTGCAAACAGCCACGAGGAGGCAATAGATGAGCAGGATGCTGTTTTTACAGTGGTTTGTATGTTTTTAACACGCTTGTTTTAACCTCAATGCTTCAAGATTAGATGTGCTGCACGAAATAAAACGATTAAACACTTTTGTTCTGTCCAGCCTCTTCCCGGTGGTGTGACTCACCGTTATATTCTCCCTGGAGCTGCATGGGAGGTGCCTGCCCAGAGAGGGGCTGTAGTGGGCAGTATTCCCTTCACCCACCCCGCTCATGTCCCAGCCCTGCTGGAGCTGCTTCGGCATCAGTGCGCCATTAACACCCTGCTGAGGACCTGTGTCACTTTTCAGCGTGCCGGAACAGGTCGGACGTCACAGAGTTGGTTCACAATGGACAAGATCACGCATGCAAAGTTGGCAGGAAAAATTAAAACCAAACATTTCATTGATCAGTTGCTCTCTGCTGTCAGGTTCGGTTTGTGATCTGCACTACGAAGTGCTTCCCGAGTCTGAGACCAGTTTTTCTGTGACCTTCCAGCGACCCGACACCAACTCCCTCGCTGTCTGTAAGCGTTCACTACAGATCATTACCAAGATTAAATTATCTCTGATTAGACGGAGCCTGAGAGCCTCAACATGTGAAAAACCTTTTAGAAGCAACAACAATGGCCTGTATTCATCTAACTTGGTTTGAAGTTTGTTTGTTTTTTAGACTATATGGTGTATAATTTGGAGATAATGACATAGAAACTTGTGTGACTTGTGGTGTTTTTTTTGTTTTGTTTTTTGCCACAGTGCTTGTGAACATATCTGATTCTCATCAGATTAGCTGCACTTTGTTTGGAGCAGGAATAGAGGATCCCTCTTTGGATGAGTACCTTTCCACTGTCCTGAAGCGGTATGGCTTCATAACTTATATCTACCGCTTCTTTACAGTTTCAGAGGATGATGGCGCCAGGCCTCCCTCCATATAAAGGATCATGGATCATTATTGAGATTGTTTTGATATGCAATAGTTTGAGGATGTAACCGTCTTTTCTTTACTCTCTCAGGAGCATGTCCATTCCTGCGACCCTGAGTACATTACACAGCAAGCTCGAGAAGATCACCTCTGCCCCACTTTCTCCCCGCCGCCCGGCCACCGCTGAGGCCGAAAATGACCTCTCGGCTCCCCCAAGCACTTCTGTGACCGGCACCTGCAGCACCCTTTCCACATTCACCCAGAGTGCATCTGTGAGAGAGGACGGCCTCAGCGTTTCTGGTTCGGCCTGCTATGCCATGTCTGTAGCCAAATCTGAGCTCCTACCTGAAATAAATACAAGCGCTGCTGTCAACCTTTACCCGTTCACTCCTGTGGGTGTGTTTCCACACTGGATGACCAATAACAGCCAACTGTCAGAGCTGATCTGAACTTTACCTTTGATGACCTAAAGTTTAAGCCTTTAAAATTGTTTTGGTAAAGCAACTTTTTTATTCGCACACCAAATCAGGATTGCCATGACACATGTCATGTGCAGCATTTGGCCATTTTCTGGGTTTATTTTTGAGTTTGTCAATTCAGCCAGTGTCTCCCTGCGTTCCAGTACCTGTACTACCATATGCCAGAAAAACATACATCAGATGTTATATGCCAAAAAATACGAGGACGTCCTTCTGCATCCGGTCACATTTTGCATTATGCAAACTAGCCTGCTTTTCTAAAGGGCCGTCCTTACCCACAATCCTCTGCGCAGAAGATGCGTCACATCGACTGAACCGCAGAGAGCACAGACAGATGACGGCACATTCAAATAAGTGCTATCTTTTCTGTGTGTGTGTGTGTGTGTAATGTACGGACGTGCTGCGACTGTATGAAGTAGAAGGCGAAAGGTCAAGGCACAATGTTTTGACGAAGTGAAGTAGTGTGCCCCAATTGTGTGCATACTGCATGTACAGTATGTTCTTTGTAAAAGCAGCTGCAGTGCAAACTATAAGTAAAAAGTATGGGATTTGGAAAGCAGCATATGATCACATCATCTCCTGCAGAAAAGGGTTTCTTACTATGTATTCCAGTGTGGCAGCAGGCTGTAACGGTTTGAGGTTTGGCGTATGACACCCCTGTCAGACAGCCATGAACCCAGTTGATTGGTACCGTGTGAGCCAGTCGCACACTGTTAAAGTGCATGATGCATTCTTGATGGCTTGGTTGTGTGAAAAATATAGGCGTGTTACGAAAGTGTGGGTGTTTAACACCTCTGTGGTGTGGGAATTCCCAATATAGCACAATTGTGACATAATGCCGTCAGATGTGTTTTGCTATGTAAGCAGAATGTGACTATTTAAAGCTCCATCATGCAAAGAGAAGTTGCCCTTGACCGGTGAATAGTAGACTGGAGATTTAAAAAAAATTAGTCGTGCTCATTAAGTCCGTGTCAAAATAGCACGTTATCCTCAGTAGATCTGTAGTCTGTGTGCATTTAGAGAGGAATTTCAACATGTATGCAGAAAATTAAACTGTCAGCAGTAGACAACTGGTTTTTACTTGGAGGTATCCAATGACCTGTGTGTGTGTGTGACTGCTATTCATAGAAACATTCCGACACGTGTGGTTAAACCATTCTCCTCTTTCAGCGGGTCTGTGTGCTCTGAATGTGCAGGAGATTATGTGTCCTCAGTGTCCGATTGGTGCAGTGTGAATCTCTAAAAGGGACACCTGTGATGACGTAATGTTCAAATAGGAAAATAACTTCATGGGGGATTGTTACTGCTTCCATTCTTTCAATCCGAGTCCTCAGATTTTTTTTTTTTACTTAAGTAAAAGAACAATAGCATAAGCATCGAAATATACTTTAAAGTAAGAAAATGTATTTGCAACTATTTTTATTTTATTTTATTAATGCAAAAACATTTAATGGTTCCATTTTTCCTTTTAACAGTTTTAATTATTATTATTATTATTATTGTGAAGGCGTCTCTTTGGGTAATTGATACGACATGTGTCACTATTTTCTGGACTTGTAAACCAAACAATCAGTTAATCGAGAAATGATCGGCAGATTCATCCATAGTGAAAGTCATCATCAGTTGCAGTTCTTTACAAATAGTTCAAAATTAGCCAACTGTAACAGTAAAATGCTGCCTTTAGTAGTACAACAGTCACATTGTTCTGCATCGAAAGGCCTACTTTTACTTCTAATACTCTAATTACATTCTCCCCATTAACATTTTCAATGCAGGACTACATTAAGGATCGGAATACTTCCTCCACCACTGTTGGATTAGAATTAGTGATGCATGAATGTAGAAGCATCACTAATGTTGCAGCTGCTAAAGGTACTTTCAGCTATATGGGCAGCTTAATGATGATTATAATAAAAAGGAAATACTCAAATAATATACAAGAACCTCAACATTGTACTTAAGTAGGCCTATTAATATATTCCACCTCTTATAGCTAGACTGTTATTGTGTTGGAATTAAAGTAACTGTAGGCGTAGAATAAAGTTACTTGTACACCAATGTGTCTTCATTTCAACGCAGTTGCACTACAATACCAACGAGCCATGTGAGTCATAGTCTTGGCCTGACTTTGTCTTATCTTTTCTTCTTCATTTTTTTCTTCTTCTTGTATCCACATCTCCCTCTCTGGTCTGCGGTCTCTTTAAATCCAGATCCAGTGGACGAGAGCTGCCGCGCGTCCTCACGAAGTTGTCTGGCCGCTGCGATTGCCCACACTCTCGCCTGATAAACAGCTGCTTACAATTTAGAGCACTTCAAGTTTTCTCAAAACTCCTCGAATCGGGATTTTTTTTTTTTTCGCTCGCTCGCTCGCGCGCGTGCGTTTGTGTGTGTGTGTGTGTGTGTGTGTGTGTGTGGATGTTCAGACACAGAAAGTCTGCACCGCTGGAAGCTCAAGTCCCGGATTGTAGGTTCTGCGTCGCCTAATGCTGAGGCGTCCACCGTTCAACATCTGGATTAACTATTTGGAGCCAGAGCTATCGGCCCTACACAAAAACTCGGACTGTCTAGCCTCTCTTTATGGAAAGATTCTCTGGATTTTTTTTTTTTTTTTTAACTCCTTTTGATAAACCGAGCTCTGCGCATAGATTATGTATCCTTTAAAATGGGTGCGAACAATGGAAAACTGTATGGAAGCGAGGGTAAGTGCTGTAATTGCGACTTTTACACACATTTTAATTGAGTTCTATTTAGAAAGAAGTCTGTTTTTTTTAGTCAAATTAGTCCCCATTAAGGCTTCTAGTTATCGTTAATTGTTTCTCATTGGTGCCCAACTAAACTAACTTTCCTGGAGTTTGTCTGAACACTAGCTAGCTCAAAACTAGCACTATTCCCTCTATATCTTTAATTTCCTTACAGCGATGGTCGTCTCTCTGTGTGGAGTCGAAGTCATTCTGTATCCCAGAATGTGAGAATGGAGCCGATAGCAACGATTGACTTTAAATTGTGCACTTTTTTTAATACTTAAAAGATGTTCAACGTTTATATTCTGCCTATAAAACAGAGAGAGTGACATCTGGTGGCCGTGGCCTTTGAATTCAGTTTGCACAACATAAAATTTGAAGTTTGAACACCTTCATCTGCTTGTTTACCCATGTTTTCATCTTTTACCTTGTGTTATAGCAGCCAGTATGTCCCATGACGTGCATAGGTGTCGCCTGCTATGCAAGTATCAGCCTCTTGGCCTTGTCATAGTGGCAGATGTGATGTTTGAGGACAACAATACAGTTAGATTAAATCAAATATCACAGTCAACAAACAGCTGGCTTGGCAGGGCAGCAAGTTCATCAGACAACATCATCATCGAACACCAAGTCGCCTAATTTATGGCAGATTTAGGAGCGTATTCCTGCAGGTTTAGTGGAGGTGGCTCAAAGGATTGAGTGTTTGGGCCTGTGGGCACTTAGTCATTCTTATCTTGATAAGAGCCAATTCCTGAGATTTTTGTCCACAGTCCCCTCAACCTACTGTTGTTTGATTTGGCAGCCATTTTAACGTATAGCTATTGGTCAAATATGTAAACCAAAAAAAATATGCAGTAGACACCCGGAGAAGTCACAAAGTGGCTACATTAGTGAAAAATCGCCGTGCTGACAATGACACAGCTGCTCTTTAGCTGGTTTATTATGGTGGACACACCTAAACGTATTTAACTGTAATAAGTTAACAGTAATCTTTTAGTTCACTAAGCATTCTTGACTCTCCTGCAGCTGATTGGTAAATGTTGTCACTGGGTGGAGTCGAAGAACCGGAGTTTCTTGGGAGAACGGTTAAAGAGATGATGAACTTGACTTGCACAGCAGAGATTCTGATCATAATTAAAATACATAGATACATTAGAGAAAATAATGACAGCAAAGCAACATTGAAAAAGGTCAAAATACCACCATATTTTGGGGATTGTTACCGACCTGACCGCGTTCAGTTAGTGCCAAGAATGTACCAATGATATCAGCCTTCATATTCTTTTTCATCAAACCTCTAATCTTCAGCATTACTTATTCAGAAACAACTGTGGTCCCGACTCGACCAAACACGGTACATCTGTCTCCGGAGCTGCAGTGTTTGTATAAATAACATTCCAGTGTGCTCTCTTCCTAAGTCAATAACCGCAGAGAAAAGATTGGAACTCATGATGTTAAAAATAACAAGTGGACCAGCTCCACCTCGGAATCCAGCCTGTTCAGGTACTTTAGCAGATGCTATCACAGATATGAGTCCTCCCTGAGATGAACTTGCACCACGTCGACCTTTTATTTAACTTTTCAGGTTAACAGTCATTAATCAGGTGGGACTATTCTTCAATGCAAACTGACGTGTGATCGGCCCACTACCACAGCAGCTACAACCCATACAGTCTGTGGTGTGGTAAAGTTAAACATGGTGTATTTGACAGAGTTGGCAGGTCCGTGGTGACATTTTACAGCTCCCATTCACACGATGGGTCTCAAATGAAGTGATCTATTGGTATCGGTATCACTTTGAGGGCATCGTAATTTTTTTTTTAAACGATACCCAGCCCTATATTCAGAACCCAAGTTAACGTCTTGTTTTACCAGCAGTCCAGAGCCCAATAATATCCAGTTTACAAGCATAGAAGTCGAAGGAAACCAGAGAATATTGGCATCCCCCCCCCCCTCCCCCCCCCAAAAAAACAACAAATCAAAATAGTTGCAGATTATTTTTATGTTGATTAATTAATCGACCAATAATTGCATGTTGAGTTGTTTTAATAAAGAAGTCAGTAGCTTATTTCTAACCACAAATTGATGTTATTCAGAGGGCTGGTTTCTGCTGAATCCCTCATGTGTAGGAAGGCATGAAGGCGAACTCCTCCACTAACAATGTAAAATATGCAGCGAGGTAATTACAGAATGTAAATACAGTGGTTTGCTGTTTCTGGGAAAATGTTGACCATATCAAATGTGGGATCGATTTCATGAAAATGTTAAGGCATCTTTAATATTCATATTATCAAACATTTATTCAATTATCGCGTCGCAAAAAGAAAAAAAAAAATTGCCTAATATTTATGGTGTCATCATTGATAGTGTCCAACACCAGTGTCCAGTTACGAGTGCAGAATTCTGCAATCACTTTGTCCACATCTGTTTTCAAGTGTGACTCCACAATTAATTACACACTGGTCACAGCTATGCAGCAGCTCTCCACCAAGACATTATATAAGCATGATACAGGAAGCGGGAGCTTTTCTGAAAGTTGTTTTTTCCATGAAAGGCAGAAAACAATCAGCCTTGCACAGATCCACATGCTTCAAACAAACAGCCCTGCAGAGTTCCTCATGCTGAGGAAAAGGATGCAGCGTCCAGCTAAGCATTAAACGTGTTTTTGCTCCGCTTTTCCTGGCCTTCTTCTTCTTAGGTATGAGAACAGTGGTTTCAGGTTGACATCTAAACGCTCCCCATGAAGTCATTTCTCAGCAGATGTGCCGGTTCAGTGATGTCACCACAAAGTGTCACTCGCACTCACACCAAATGAGTTGCATCGGTTTAATACTACATGTATCTGTGTGTTCATGGGTTCGTCTGTGCGGCTGAGTTTAGAGTCACAGGTTACGTTTGTTTCCTCTGTACGCAAGCTTTCGTATTTAAGATTTATTTCGGGAACTGTCTGGTCTGTTTAGGTGGCTGCACTTGATGTGCATGCGGCTGTGACTGGGAATTCCTCTTCAGCCTGTCGCGCTGGGTGAAAGGCGCATACTTAGTCCCAGGAAAGCCACAAAGCTACATTTATGATCTGACAAAGGACCGAAATGCCATAAACAACTGCTCCACAGGCAGCCTGCAGTCACCCTGGCAGTCGAGCCTGGCGTGCTATGAGGCACGCATTCAAAGAATATCTCTTTGAATCTTAGCTCTCCTGTGTGCCTGTACACAAATCCCAATCATAAATCTAAGAATGCAAGGATAGCTCATAAATTCAGAGTTGTAAATTCATGTAAATTTAATAAAAAGCACTTTCATGTGACTGTACAACCCTAGAAGTATGCCGCTGACGACACGTTTAATTGTAGCCATTCATTAAAAACAGTGATTGTTTTGTCTAGTGCAGGTTTTCTCACTCGTACTTGGTGCAAGCAAAGGCTGAAGGGCATTTCAGGAGAGTTTATTCTTCCCTCAAATATCAAAAAAAACGGACTCTTACTCAAACACACAAGATGAGACGTTGCGCCTGTGCCAAAGCTAACCATCCAAAATAGAGGAACATAAACGTCATCAAAGCGGAGAGTGATGGGCTTTATATTTCCTTACACTTCATACCTTCTTACCATAGTTATCATCAAAGCGCAGCTCCACCTTATCTCTGACTTCAGGATTTAAGCATGAAGTGTTTTCTCTCAAATGAAAAGCCTAAAACCAATAACTCATGACGGCAGTTTGTCAGCTTTTAGTTTCGATACTGTGTCCCAGCGCTTGTGTTTTTCTTCCCACTCCCCCTGCAGGTAAAGGGAGCTCAAGCATCTCTTCTGACATAAGTTCAAGCACAGATCACACACCAACTAAAGCTCCAAAGAATGTGGCTACCACCGAAGGTAAGGCATCTGGTGCTCATTAACCAAAGTCCCCTCCCTTCTTCTTCCCCTCCTCTTCTTCTCCTTCTCCCACCCCTCTCTTTCCTCCCCATCTACTTTCTGTACTGCCTATTTTTGGAGAGAAACCTGCGTGTTCCTGGGATAACCCTAAATTGAAAACAAACTCACAGCTCCCATCAGAACCCAGAAACCAAAGGCATTTTCTCTGGCTTTGTTTGAGAAGAGAGAGAGAGAGAGAAGGAAGAGAAAAAAAAACACTTCTGGCTTCTCATTGTGGAAGAATGCTTATCTAAACTGTGGTCGTATCAGGCTCAAAGTGCTGCTAGGGAGGGAGGTTCGAGTGCTCTGGAGAGGAGGGAGAGGGTGATTTTGCTGGAGAAGATGTGGGGAGTGAAAATGGGAAAAGAGAGCATCACCTTCTGCTCAAATGCTGCTGTTACTCCTCTCCATGCAGCTCTATGGCTCTTTCTCGCCTCCCAAGCAAGGCAGTTTTTCAACCCTGGCAGACCGACTGTAGGGAAGCAGTCCTCTTTATCAGGGTTGTACGTGTTACGATTGTAAACCGTATGCACGCTGTAATGGTTCAAAAATACTTTGCAGCTGACAGATGCCTTTTGAAGTCTTCTGTCAGCAGTTGTCTTGAATGCGGATCTGTCTGTTCCATTTTTAAACAGTCTGTCAAAGCAGAAATTACTTTTATTTTGAAAGGACAACATCTCATAGCTTGAAAGTATTGTCAGGCGCTACATACCCGGTCTTGTAAAAACCTTAAATTTCAGCTTGTGCTCTCTTGGAAATCAGAGTTTGATTTGAAAAACATTTGTATGTTCAGAAAAAATTTCAGACCACATGGTCTCAAGCATTCACTCAACTTCTGAGGGTAATATCTGGCTCTTTAGCTGCTAAATGCTACACTGTGTTCACCAGTCTGTCGCCAACTTTGTCCGGCTGCTGTTTGATGCTGGGCGAATAGTGTACAGTGGGTTTATAGAGTCTTATCACGAAAGCATCTGCCTGCTGCTGCTTGAAGCGAGGTTGATGAGATCCGTGAGAGTCAATCAAAACAATCAAGCTGTGGGCTGCAAAACAAAAGAAAGAATTAGCTAAAAGATGCTAAAGTGCTAAATAGAGATGAGGTGGACAGCAGAGTTTCATTGAAACGAGCCACTTCTTCCACATCACACAGTGTAGTTTGATCCTTTAGGTTTATAGGACCTTTTAAATATGCCTTGGCTAATATCAATTCTTCTGTTACAATATATAGAATCCTACAGCTTATTACTGCATATCTCACAGCACAGGTTTTGGGAAGTTTTTTTGGAAGGAAATGTTGAAAAAGTGTGAGTCAGACAATGAAAATGAAATCTCAGAACCCAGTGAAGTAATCGCTGACCCACTGATTTTGATTTTTTTTTTTTTTTTTTTTAAATGTTATCCCCACAGATGCATTGTGGTCTCTCTCTGTTTGTTATATGTTCTCGCTGTCTTTCCCTGAGTGGACCAGTGACTCACCGGCTCTTTTGCACGCTCATATCCCCCCTCCCCCCATTTCTCTCATGCATTGTCATCACCAATCTTAAACTTGCTCTGGCATGATGAATGTAGTATTCTTGTGGTTTGAAGCTGCCCACAAGAAAACAAATACCAGCTCACGGCCTGTGTTTATAACTGTCACTCAGCTGTAGATTTCAAGGTGAGGGAGAAGAAACGGAGCAGAGAGTGCCGCCTTAACTCCTCACGAGACAGCAGATGTGCTTTTTTTGTGTTAGTGAGTGCAATTCACTGATTAACCTCACTAAATATAGAGTGAGATGTAAAGGTCTCCTGTGAGAGTACATTAGGACGAGGTAGAGTGTTACTTATTCGACTTTCCTGGAAATGCTGGCTCACTTGGGTCTGTCCATTGAGGGGCGTCTGGAAGTGCACCCAGAGCATTTTGAGGAAATTGAAAATTGTCCTTAATGTATCTTGGAGAACAACCTGTGCTGATAGAAATACATAGTATATACCATGGCCAGAGGCTTCCCGACCATAATTTCCCTCCTGTGTTATGACTGAAATTGTTATTTTTTTCTCCATGCTTAGTGGGAGTAATTACATGGTCTGGAACCGCTACGGCCACAGGCAAATCCCCCCTCCTTACACATACACAAATACACACACATGCATGTTCACATACTCACACACAGTGGCAGATCACACAGTCGTTGGCCACCTCGTCCTGTGGTCCACTAAACTAATCAGGAAGCAGTCTGGGCTGTTTCCCCACCACACACTGGGAGTATTCATAGGGTCTTACACAATGTCACCGCCGCATTAATAAGTTAGTAAGTTCACCACCATATCAAACATCAAAATACTTTGTCATACCGAACACAATGTCATACCCACCCATCCAGCATTATTAATTGAAGTAGATGCTGTTTTAAGTCATTCATTCTCAAAAGTTTCTCAGTATTGTTGCTTTAGGGTATGAAAGCTGCATGCAAAGTCACATGTGATGCAGCCCAACGATGTTCATGTGCAATGAATTGAGACTGTTTTGCATTGCATCGGATAAAACTGAACATGCTTTTAAATCAACACCAGTAATAACTCATTTTGTTAGTTTTTAAATACAGCACATTTTTGTTTTGGCCAAATTAACCATACAGTTCCATCAAAAAAACCCATCATATAACTTTTGCTGAACAGTGGCCACAAGTGAAAATTACAGTGTAAGCAGATGTTAAACAGTGTGACAGTAGCCCAACTAGAGAAGAAGAGTTACTGGGTCAGTGAACTGTCAGTAATGTCAGCTACCCAACAAATATCTACCTAAAGTTAAAGGGAAATGTCACTAGAATCGGAAAGACGCGCTAATCATCTCAAAACTCTTTATATAGTGGTTTTCAAGTCAATAAATCAGAATATTAAATGTGTTGTCCAGCCTTAATATCAGCACACAGATGGAAAGTAGGCCATTGCCTGTCTTCCTTCACTGGTCCAACGTGTATTACAAAATCAACACTAGAAACTTACTCATTATCGTCCTGCAAACAAACTGAGGCTGGCAAGTTTTTGAAATGTGTCTCTGTTTTCATTTATTATTTAGACGAGCTCGCGCTGGCCTGACCCAGTCGAGTTGCTTATTAGCTGCAGACTGAAAGGCACAGTCCTGAGCAGTAAATCCTTCCTGTGGGATGAAACTGAGTATCTCCCAGCAGGGGTTACACTGTGACCCTGTCTGGGCCTCTTGGGTTTTGCTGTGGCACAGCCAAACTCAGGGTACTTTAGGAATGCGGCCCAGACAAGGCTGGAGCTCAACTCATAACACCCTGAGATGTTCTGTCTGTGTGTCGTAACTCTTAAAGACCGGTTTGATCCTTCCATATCAGCTGGAGCCTGTGCCAAGCTTTAGCCACTGATGTAACGCAGACCCACGTCAAGGCAGCCATACTTTGGGGTCAGCTCCTTCACCCATTTATAATGGCTGCAGGAAGGTAGCTGGGAAACAGGGAATGGTGGGAACAATGAACATGCTGACTTCCTTTCTGAAGGACTGAACAGAAACAGTGATAACAGTGAGGGGGGAAAATCTTACTCTGTCCTTCCGCACCAGAAAACACTGTAAAAGATTACACTGTGAACATGTCATGATTTATATGCAGTTCTCCATGTGTTATAAGATTTATACTCTCCTTTTTTACATTTGTTTTCCGCATAACAACCTCATTGTGCAAGGAGCTAATGCCAAGATTAGACCGCACACTATCAGGCCTGTTATGGCCCAGTCACGAGGCATCGGGCCAGTCCATTTGTCATTTTATCATAATGGAAGACAAGTTATTCTGCTTGTAGGGTGTTTTACAAATCTCTGATATAAAGATTAGTATGTTAGAAATTAAAAATGTCTACAAGGTGTGCCATGTTTTCATTGCACAAATGTAAACATGACTAAAGATCCTGCCCATTCAACTTTGCACGTTAGACAGGTTGCGAAATAGTAAACAAATATCATGTGGGGGGAAAAAGTGTCATCACTTTTTTTTTTTTCAGAACAAGGTCGATTTTTTTTCTGACCTTTCTGGTTGCATATTTGAGAATACTGTAACAAAGTCGCTTTGCTGCTGGTATGAATAGTTCTGGTGCAAAATATTCGCAGGCAACTATTTAGCATTTTCGTGTCGTTTATTCGCCCCATCCCCGGTGTTTAAAGGCCTTAACCCAAACTACGATGTTCACCTAACCTTAACAAACTATGTATTGTTACACAAACCTTGGTCTTTCCTTAAACTCTCCCTTGCCATATTTTCGCGCCTAAACATAATTGAACCTTAACCAGAATAAATTGAGGTGGTTACAGGAGGCATTTTTATTCCGACTGGGTTATTTCTTTTCGGTTATTAGTCTAAAATTAGGGTCCATGTAAACACAGCTTTAAAGGACAAATGTTTGCGTATAATCTGCAGTTATTGGGTTTATGTATAGTTTATTTAGCTTAAAGAGTAATTTAACAGGATGAAAAGCATTGTTTCACCGCCCTCTCCGCTTGAAAAGCCTGTTCTGTTGTGGCCAGAAATAGGCTCTGTTGCAATTTTGTGGTGCTTGTATTTCCATATTATGCAACTTTATACTTCTACTCCACTACATTTCAGAGGGAAATGTTGTACTTTTTACTGCACTACATTATTTTTATACTACTAGTTTCTTTGCAGATGAAGTTATCTGCACACCTAGGTGTTTCCACTTACTCTGACTAATTAAAAGGCAATAATGGAATCACAGCCATTAATATTATAGCAATACATACTCCCAATATTGATCAGTCTTAATATTCCCATTTTTTAGCTGTTGGGGAGGCTGTTTGAGGTTTCAGCTGTGCAGTCTAAGCAGCCTCTCTAGAAAGCTTCTGTCTCCAACATGTTCATATTTTTACTCTCCCAAAGGCAACAAATCCCTCACACTCCATCGGTAAACTAACCTTATGTGCTGATGACCCATTTACTTGTGTTTACT
Source organism: Hollardia meadi (assembly GCA_037974645.1). Lineage (NCBI taxonomy): Eukaryota > Metazoa > Chordata > Actinopteri > Tetraodontiformes > Triacanthodidae > Hollardia > Hollardia meadi. The sequence continues at coordinate 144,955 of JBBPCS010000160.1, forward strand.
CAAGCAGATAGATCGTGTTTCGCTGTTGATTTTCGCTGTGCCAAGCACGAAAAAAGAGGCTGCAGTGAGGTGTTTTCACTGCAGAGAGAAGATTTAAGTTGTTGTCCCCCACTTGTGTTGTAAATGTAACTTTTATCATTCGTCAGTAGTCATTACTGCAGTATATATTTAAAGCCAAACAACTCTGGGCAAACCACAAGATGGTGTGACAAATTTATCTTTTCGAAGACTTGAAACCCAATGCTGCATTTGTTCTGCTGCTCTACAGCTGTGTTGGAAGTTCTCACACAGGCCGACAAGTTTGTTTGGATAAAGAAGCATCTGTTTTTGGAAGGGAATGTTTGGCAGATGATTGACTATCTTATGGAAGATTAGAGGAAATAGTTTTGTAGATTGTTCTCATTTTCCCATCACAAAGCAGCATCCTGCAGTTATTTTAAGACTATTTCCAACAAGCCTATAGCAATTCCAATGATAAATATCAGTGCTTTGCTTCTAATCATCATTGGAAATTGTCTACGTAAAGGGAGAACTCAGAGAGGCAAAGAATGCCAGAGCTATTTTCCCCAGATTTTCTCCATCAGCTGTCCTCGCTCCTCCCCCATCTTTTCTACCGCTGCTGTAGAGCCAGGAAATCTGAGCGAAAAAGCACAGAACAAGGCGGCGAAAAGAAAAAAGAAAACAAGCGAAAGCAGTTTAGTGAAGGAGGAGGAGGAGGGGAAGCAAAGGAAAGGCATAACTCTTCTCTGATTTCTGCTCCGTCTTCTCATTCTCCGTCTCAGGGAGGAAGCGCGGGCCCTGTTGTTTTGAATGCGTTTGCCATTTTCTTCAACAGGGTCACATTTTTCAGCCCTACTACAGGAGCTTGTTTGACAGGAGTTGGGAAAGTCGCCACCTGGCCGAAATGCACGCTTGCTTCCTGTAAGATTTTGGCTCGAGAGTGATGTTGTTACTGTGATACACCTGGGTTTGTGAGCTTTTATGTGGCCATATGACTACAGTTGTAAACCAGCTGAAGTGACACATTGGACTTCCCCTCTCCCCTTTTCCATTTTGTGGGTTGTTTCATTACGTAAGCATGGAAGTGTCAGTTGTGGCTGAAGCTGCAATAGCACCAAAATGAGTCTTTGTTGGATGAATTCAACCATGTTTTTAAACGACCAGAACTACGGTGGCCGAGAGAGCTCAACAGATGCATGCAAATAGAGAAAACACTCGCAAATTAAGAAACCATCTTCACCAATTTGACAACACGTGCGCTACAAACACTCACAACACAACCAGAGTAACATGCCGCAAGTAGCACAGATGACAACGGATATTGATGTTTCTAGGGGACACTAAAAAGTGATGGACACGCTTGTTTTGCGACCATTTGTGACTCTCGATGTCATTGAAGTCGGCTACTCGTCAGTGGAAGATGTTGGAAAATAAATGAAAATATAAGCTTTTCTCTTTATTTTAATAATGTGATGGCTCGGTGTGTTTTTCATGGTATTATTTGAATTGGCACGCTAATAATAAGCAAAAGGCTAGGTTAACAACAGATATCTGCAACTGGCTAATATCTGACTCGTTTCATCACGATGTTAAAATAAAGAGAAAACAAAAATGCATTTTAGTAGTCCATCACTTTTTAGTGTCCCCTAGAAACATCCATATCCGCTACTTTCTGAATTTCACCCCAAACTGAAAACTCATTTTTGAGTGAACTGTTTGTGCTTGTCGTCGGTGACCATTTGTAGCTGACAGGCTAACAGCTAACATGCAACCCCCCTGGAAACATATTAGCGCTAGTTTCGTTCAGGGTTTACTGAGGACTGTACATGATTTCATTCAAGTTATTTAAGATGTAAAAAAAAAAAAGCTCTCCAAGCCAACAGAGCTTAGCTTATTTGTTACCAGGAGCTGGTTCACGTAGTTTATCCAAATTATTTATTTGTACCATCTACTCCTTAGCTGTCTGCACACCATCCTTTGAGAAGCTAGTTTAAACTTCCACAGAGGAGGGTTAAACAAAACCTCATTAAAGAAACAGTTTGACATTTTGTGCAATACGACTCTTGGCTTTCTTGCTAAAAGGTAGATGAGAAGGTTGATACCACTCCGTACAAAATAGAAAGGTACAGCCAGCAACAGGTTAGCCTAGAATTAAGACTGGATGCAGAGCAAAACAGTTAGCCTAGTTAGAAGTGCTAGCTTGGAAAAAAAAACAGGTACTCTGAAGCCAGGTAGCCTGAACTGGTATTCTGAAGCCGTACAAACAGATATTTTAAAATGCCCAATTGTCTTACGAAGTGCTTTTTAAACTTTGGACAGAGCTTATGTTTCTGTTTCTGCTTTCAATCTTATGCTAACCTAAGCTAATCCCCTGCTGGCTGTAGCTTATAACATGTACCGTACAGAAATTAGAGCGGTATCAGTCTTCTCTTTGTCTAACTCCCAACAGAAGGCATACAAGCGAATGCATCAATCTTCAAACTAGTCATTACAAACCACATAAAATAAAATATTTCTTTGTCAGGATTTTATGATGTTTTTGTATGAATGCACCTTTTTGAAAAGGTTTTCTCTCTCGAAATTACATTTGAGAAAAAAACATAACCTCTTTTTGGAGTTGAGTGAACCGTTTTGTTTTGTTTTTTGTCAGGAGTTTAACCACAAAAGTTCCAGCACTTCCCTTGTTCTGTTGCTTCAACCACATGAGATCATTACATTTGCTCCTCATCACAAACCGAATCAACCATTTAGGCCAGCACTTGCTTTTCCATTCCTGTCTGATGTGCAATTCTTGGTGCTGTGTGTAGCCAAGTTAGCCTCCTCAGTCGTTTAACATGACTGTCTCTCTCTACACTCTAACCCTCCTGTCTCACCACTGCCAAAAAGGATAAACTGTACAGAAAGACATTTCATGCACATAACTCTCATGCTTTGTTGGTCCATCTTTGACATCCCGATTTAACAACACGTAAAAGATGACATCATCTTGAATTTCAGTGAAGACCAAATCAGGTTTGCATCAAGCCAAATTGATTTTTGGATTCATCCGTATCCTGGAAAATGTGTGCTGTGATGAACAGACACACAGAATGCTCATTTTTGAAGGAGTGCCTTTGAGTAGATCATGTCTTTTAAATAAGGCTTAAGGTATCTGACCGTCTGCTGTCCTCCTCAGCCGAGGATTTATAATGTGTCGAGGGCAGAGTGGGAAGATGCTTGTGTCTTTTGAACTGACAAAAAGGGCTTTAACAGTCTGAAAACTCCCTTGGGGAAATTAGTCGTGTTGCGTGGAAGGACTGTTATAGTTCCTGGCACACGTAGGGCTGAATCTGTAGTTGCACAAGCTTCGAAAATGAATCCTGAGACTGAGTGAGTGTGAGAATAGCTTCAGCCCAGAACTCTTGGAGTTATGGGGGTTGTGTGGAGCTAAGGAGTCTGTTTCCTGTCCAAGTGTGCACATTGTAAAGGAACCAGCAGACCCTATTGTCTTTCAGGTTGTCCAGTGACGTTAGACCTTCCTGTAGTGAAGGCTTTGCTGATAGCTCAGCCGCGACACTGTATGGTAATATCAACTTCCATGTATTCAATAAAACCCAAGACAGACAGATTTTTTTTTTTTTTTAAATCCCAGGAGTTCTCTCTCTCGGTCGGATGTTTCCCTTTAAAAAACTGGAGCACGTGACCGCTTAGTGCTGATAAATCGATTGTGCTTTGGATTCTCTTTCAGTTGAATCCCTTTTGCCTGGTTGTTTTTAAGTAGCCGATCCTTCTTTTTCTTTCTTTTTCTTTTTTTTACGCTTGACCACACTTGTACTGATTTTTGATTTGATTTCCTGACTTATAAGTAGAAAATGAGCTCTGATTCCCTCACAGTCACAACACCGCCCTGTCACGGTCTTGGCAGGAAGGAGCACAGCGAAGCTTGCAGAGCAGGAACATGTCACAGGGCTAATGGCATTGAGGTAATGGATCGGTCTGTTCTGCCAGATGCAGCAGTAATAGTCCAGAGACGGGGGTCTTAGCAGAGCTTCACAGCACTGCAAGATCCTGAAAAGTATCCCTGTAGCTTTAATTTATGACCAGACTGCGTCAAAGTCTGGATTGACCCTGCCTGTGCACTTGTCTCTGTCTCTGGTAAAGTCTGCAGACTCTTTTGCCAATTTATCTTCCCTCTTTCTTTCCCTCTTGCCCCTATTTTCTTTAAGAGGCCCTCAAATGACTCCCTGAAATCTGTTTTTATGCGTAGTTTTTAAAAAAAAAGTTCATCAGGTTTTTGTCATCAAGGCGACATCACTCTGAACATCCAGCTGCGCCTCTTCATTACGCGGGCCACTCTCATCGTCTCAGTGATCACTTCGATTGATTTACTTTAAACTTCAGGTTTCAAAGCACGGTCCAGATGTGTCTCAGAAGTAAGCGGATGTTAATAGGATCCTGCTGTGGATCAGCACAGATTTGGGTATTAGTGGCAAATGATTTCAGCCAAGCATGCCTCGCTGTGGCTATATGCACATTCAAAATGCATGAGTTTCACCACGGGTCTGTCGTCCCCTGTCCAGGGTAAAGACCAGATGTTCCAAAGTTTCTCCTTTGATTTCCTAAACCAAACTGAATTTTCTACCATCTGCACCTACACTGCCTTCAAGAGCAGTTTAACAGCTGCACGGCATTTGTTCTGTTAATGATAGGCTTGCAGTGATACAGAGATATAAAACAGGACACCACTGGTTGACTTGACGCAGTAACGGAGAGTTACAAGAAACTTTATTCTTTCATGCTTGGAGTTCGGAGCTGCAGATGTGCTCCGCGCACTCGAACTCAAGGTGCACTCGAGCGTTTTCTGGAGCTTTCACTTGTATCAGATGGTCCTTATTAGTGGATGGAGTCATGGAGATAGATCTACTGTGCAAGCTCAGGAGTTGTTATGATTTCATCCACAGCACATCTAGGACTTCTCCACTCTATTGGCTTTTAAGTTAAGCATGAAGTTCATTCTTGTAGTGGACTTTACAATCCCAACCCAAGGGCCTCAGTTAAATGCTCTGTAAAAAGCTATTGACAGTAAGTGGGCTTGTTTTGTCAAACTACTGTTTCCAAGTTCAGTTTTTTTGCTTAACACTAAAGTTGATCATTTCGAATATTGTGGATAGATTAGGTTATAGACAACAAATGGGCAAAATATGGCCCCAGGGTCAGAAACGGCCTGTGGACCATCTCAATCCAGCCTGCAACGTCCTCAAAGAAAAATAAAACAATCCCCAAAAACTCAATTACAGGCAGCATCAATGACTGTTGAGGCGAATTATTACAATGAGTCTGTATTGCAGTTTAACTTTACTCCAACAGACGGCGCTGTCTACATTTAGATTGGACTGAAGGCCTTACAGCTCAAGTTGACTCTTGCTCACTCACCACTAGTTAGACACGAGTAAGGATGCATGCATCAAAAAAAGAGAAAGATTGACTCTTTTCACCAAGAGACATGTCGGTTCAAAGGCAGTATGTTTGATATGCCGAGGGTATCGTGGTGTTCAAGGGAGACGACATCAAAAGACATGCTGTGCCACACACTTGTGGCATAGTGAGTCGTGGGAAAGAGAAGAAAAAGCCCCGAAACTGTGTTCCATCTTAATTACCGGGCAGAAGATTTTCACAAAACATCCAAGAATGTGCAACAGGAGTCGGCTACGTGCTGTCATATACTCGCTCACCAAACAGAGCGAGCCTTTCTCTGATGGTGACTGTATGGTGGAGGCTAGCATACTGTGCCCCTTCGCTTACTTTATCTAAGTTAGTACGGTGCTCTGAAAGAAATGCTGCCCACCCCTGTTATAGACTGTAAAACTATATTCATAGTCATATTGTAAGTGTTAGTGTTTCATTATTTAAACAAGTACATTTAGCAGGTGTGGATGCACTTCAGAGTAAAATATGATTCCAGATTTGAGGATTTTTTTCTCAGGAGTGATACTCTCTGCGCCTGGTGTTTGCTCCTCTTTGGCTCCAGTAATATGCTTCATCTTGATTTCTTTTCTTTTTTTTTTTTTTTGTTATGCCTGGCAAAGTTCTTGCATTCATACTTTTTTATATCTTAACACCACAGCTCTGTATTTAGACTGTGTCTACATGGCTGGCTTTGAAACAATGACTACAGAGTTGGGACAGAGTGTCTAATTGCTAAGATTGTAGGTCCTTGCAAACATCTTTTGTTTGAGAATAAGGGAAAGTGTGGATTGCAAATGCATCAGGAAAAAAAAAAAGGCTTGCACACTGAAAAACTAGTCGAGGTTCTTCAGGTGCTAAAAGGAAATTAAAAAATTAATATCTAGAGGTGACAGATGGGAAGGAAAAGTGAACATTTTGGCCATTAGATCAACAGTTCTTATTGTGTGTTTCTTGTCAGATGCTTTACTCTGCTATGGACTGTCTATCCAAAATCCACAAAGAAACTGTCAAGCTGTCTTAATTGAACTTCTCCCACCAGCATGTGTGGAAGTGTGACTCAGAGAAGAGGGAAAGTCTCATGAGTAGCACTGTGTCTCTCCAGGCTTGGAGGACTCTTCTGACCAGTGATACATGTAATTATGCAATTTGGAAGCTGCTTCTTAGTCAGCGGCAGATGAATTTGTCTCCAGCGCAGAAATGACATCGCATTATAGCTTGGACTTGGACAATAAAGAAATGCCTGATTCATCCATCAAAACGAATGACTCGCAAAATGTGTCTGTGTCGTGGCTGCACACAGCGCTGTGGAAAATCTGACGTTCTCCCGTATGTTGCGATTTAAGCATCGCAAAGACTTGTGTAGATCACTCTGTAGTGGTGTCACGGGATTGCTACTGGAATTCAGATTTATAGCCATAAATATGTGAGCTTATCTGATTAGTATTCTTCATAATTAATGAAAGAATTGAATGGAACACTTGGCAAAAAATACACTGATTTCCACTTGTTTGTATAGTTCTGCTTTGCATAGTGTGTGGTTCAAGGCATGTTGGATAAATCCACAAGCACTAGGTATTAACTCAGGAATCTTGCAATATTTGCAGTGTACTTGAATAAACCACCATTGTCACGACATATTTGTACAGGTGTGTGAAATTCGAAATGGATGAGGTGTTTACAATGACCTCAGACCCTTAAATCCTTTGTATAAAGCTAAAGAACATAGGCAGACCACCCAGTAAAGTAAGGTCAACTGTATCCCACTGGATCGATTAAGTCCCTACATTGTCCTGGAATGAAATGAGTTTGATTAACCTGCAGTACTTCGTGGACAGCAGCGCTCGTCGTTTTGCTCGAAAATTTCGGATGCGAGTGAGAATTTTAAGGCACACGCGAGGGCGTTTTAAAGCAGCCGTGAATCGGTGGACATGTTCCCGAGAGGACGAGTCTGTGGATATCATCAGAGGCGGGCCGAGCCAGGAAAGTCTGGAATACAGATCCGCAGGACAGGCGTAAGGGCGGTGTCACTGCCCAGTCCCTGCGCACAACAAATCCACATGACAGGCAGGATGCTGTCCATTTGTCATGAAGATGCTGACATGCACTGTGTGGAACCAGCTGACTGCATCCAGTTACCGACATGGTTCAGTCATGCTTCAATCTGCATGACTGGGACTAGATATGTAGGTTTAATAGTTTTTTTTAATTTCATATGTACACACATATTCTCGAAACAAATATAGACTGGAAGCGTAATTAAATGCTTCAGGTCGCGAGCTGAGACGTTGAGCCTGCACAGAGCCGGTGCAGACAGCTGCATAGATTAAAATGAGACTGAATCTGTTGTGTGAGTAAAAAGAACACATATGAAAGACATTTGGGACAGGGGTGTAAAGTGTGTGTGTGTGTGTGTGTGTGTGTGTGTGTGTGTGTGTGTGTGTGTGTGTGTGTGTGTGTGTGTGTG
>JBBPCS010000160.1:152963-172940 GCA_037974645.1 Hollardia meadi
TGTGTTGGGGGGGGGGGGGAAACTATGACCTCAAATTTAAATAAGGAGCCCTAGTCACCTGGAATAAAAATAAAAAAAAAAATAAAGAACTAAAAGTCCGTTCCTTGTTGCATTTCAACACCATCTGAAAATCCAAGATTGGACAAGAGTGATAAAGAGTTTAAAAGCTTTGTTTGAGCTGCGGTTTTGTCAGACAAAGAGACAACAACACTGAAGTAATCATGGAGTCTGTGCAAAGTATCAAGGATTGTAGCTATCCTCGCGAACCGTCTCTTTTTATCTCCTTCATTGCGAAATTCACATCCTAATATGGATACTACTGACAACCAGGGTTTGTCTGGAATACTTTCATACTCTCAAGGCTTGTGTTTAACCAGGAAGCAACGTTACACACTGCTAATTCCACTCTAATAGTTCCTGGGTCATCAATCAAGTATTTAGACCTGGAGTGCAGAACTTTTGTCTCCCCCTTCTGACAGTGAGAGTGATTACATAAACACAGTCTACTGCGAAATACAGAGAGGTTTATCTGGCAGTGATAGGCTAAACCAGCATTGTGTGAACTAATTTAAATGTGTAAATGTTTAAGCTATTTTAGGAATAGGAACTACAAACCAGGGACCACTGAAACTTGGTTCCCGTTGTTGAAATGCAGGTGAAGTTCCTAGAAAAGTTCTTGTGATTGAAAGGGGCCATTTGGTGATTGTGTCCAACACATTTTAATGACCTTTTGTGAACAATAGGATTGACTGGATTCCAGTTTTTACTTTCTGTACATTTTGTGTGTGACTCCCTGAAGAAAACCATTCATTCTTTTCAGAGAGACAAAGTACAAAAGCAAGTAAAATCCTTTGATCAAAAATGGATAGGCCTATATTTATTATTCCTTCTAACTCAAGAATAGTTTTGACACTTATTAAAGTTTTATGAAGATATCTCACTGGGGGAAAAAAATGGAAAACAAAGATGAATTCATTGTAGACTTGCCCTTATCATCTTATAACTGTACGTACAGAATGTTTTTGTTCTATTATGAAAGATGATAACACCTCATATTTTGCCCATAAAGCATGAACATCTGTAAGTGACATCATACTCGTGACTACTTGAAACGCTTTTAGCGATGTCTATCACCCCCACCTTGAGCATGGACAGGACAAACTGGAAGAGTGATGACGAGACACAGATAGCATCAGAGAAGAGCAATCAGTGTCCCAGTGTGGCGGGTTTGGAATCAGAACCGACACTTATGAGATGGAGGCCCCCCCCCATCTCACGCCACAGTGATGAGATCCAGCCAGCGCCTCTCACAGCTGCGTCTTCAGACGTAGCAGCAACCCGTGCACGTTTGTCAGGGGGGCCTCAGTGTTTACAGTACGTTGTTCGGGCCTAGCAAAAAGCTCCTCAGCTGGTCGCTTTGAAGCCGCAGAGTTGATCTGACGAAGAGGCCCCGTGTGAGTGCTGACCAAACGCCTGGAAGATAAATGTGGCACATTTTTTCCCCAGCATCCGAGAGCACGATAAACGAGATCCATGGAAACTCCTCTTCGCTGATGATAAAAGCTGGTGTGACCATGGCACCATCATGATGAACCCTGCACTCATGGCTTTTTTTTTTTTTTTACTATTCTCCCATGGACATTAATGGAGTAAATGAATGCAGTGTCCGGAATGCAATGCAGCCACAACACGGTGTTGTGTTTTAAAGGGGCATTCCACCAATCGAACATTTTACTGGTTAAAGGGGAACTCTGGGAACTGATTTTACATGTCAAAGTCTACTTACAGTTCTGGCAGTGTACTACGCCGTATGTGGGTAAAATGTGGACAGGGACAGGGGATGTCCCTTGAGTCGTAGTCGGTTGGGTCTCAAGACTACGAGTTTGAAAATAGTTAGAGTTAGAAAGAAGTTAGCTTACCAGACCTCTGTAGCCCGCTCCTCATCTCTGCTTAAAGCTAGACGCTCAAGGCTACATTATTACAAGTTTTACATGGATGGCTATGCTAAATCGGTGGGGCGTTCTTTTAAGGAAAGTTCTTCTCAGCCTGAGAAACAGCTGTGTAATGTCTTCTGTGGCTCTGAAGAGAGCTTTGACGAGTCTTGAGAAAACAACCCCAGGGTTATCTCATCTTAGGCCTATAGACTAGACTAGTTTTTTTCACAGAAAGCCTGCATTACAAACTGGGGGCATGGAGTTCAAATGATATTGGCATTTACCAGGCAGTAAGGGTTTCATAAGCAGACGCTGGGGGCATGATGGGAAATGTCTGTTGTGATGCTTTTGCAATGTGGCTCTCATGTCACATGTTGCTGTATGCACTTTGATGTAAAGCAAATTGAGTTTCCCTGTAATGAAATATAAATAAAACTGCCTCGTTTCGCCTCAAAGTCTGTATTTTTCCAGCGTCTTCATCAATCTTGCTCATGTGAGCCTTTGAGATGCTCCGCTAGTTTGTTCTTGCATGGAAACTTTTTTTTTTTTTTTCCTTCGAAGTAACTTACTAACAGCTTTCTCTCCACATATGACATATGTGGATTATGACATAGTACATTGAGGGCATGTGTTTTGACTTGCCAAAAGTCTCTCTGGGAAATTTATGAAACTTAAAGTGCATGAGTCACATTGAGGGAATGTACAGCAAAAAGTTCAATCACCGTTTTCGTTGCAAAGTTATGCCTGGAATGCATTGATGATGTTAAAAAATTGTTTAATGTTTAATAGATCTTGGTACGGTTTACATTCCATTTTGGAGATTAGGCATAAAGCTGAAGGCAGATTCTGTTTGGGTTTTTTCGCACTACTTATTTATGTGAAAAACTGTTAGACGTCAGAGTAAAAGCCGGAATACTTTAAACCCACTGTCAGACTCTTTTTGTAATTCTTGAAAACCAAAAAAGGGAGATTTTACTGCCGAGTAGATCCAGCTCAAAAACCGCTGCTTGTCCAACCAGGACTAGATAAACAAGTGCACTCCAGAGACTGCTGAGTCACAGTTTCAGATCTGTGAGACCTGTTTATGAAAACAAGAAAAAGGGTGATTCACTGCTTCTTTTTTTTTTTTTCTCCAACCAGACGACATTAAACCTGGTCTTGATTAAAATTACAAGTTACATTTAGGCGTGTCGAATAATTTAAGGTGTGTTCCGTATGAGGAGAGGTTTTAGGGTCAGAACCTCCGTGAAGATAAATCTGATGGGTCGGAGGATGATTAACACGATTGGAAAAAACCTGAATTCATGTAGTTTTACCTTCTCGGAGTTCAAAGACATACGATATGAGTAAACATTCCACTAATTCTGTCCTCTTTTCATCGCTATAGACACATCTATCTTGTCCTCCTTTTGTTCAGGTTTAGACTCCAGCACACGGACTCTCAGCACCCCCAGTCCTGGTCTAATCCTGCCATCCAAGTCCTCCTCTCTCTCCTCACCTGCCCTCTCCAGCAACGGCCATGAGACCAACTCCTCCTCCTCCTCCTCAGCCCCCGCCGAGACCGTAGCCGTGGTCCACCCTCAACCTGGCACTCACACACGCTCCCGCCAGTCAAAAAGCCACCACCACGTGCCCATTGACCTCCTCCCCGACCACACCCTTCTGCAGATCCTCTCCCACCTCCCCACCAATCAGCTGTGCCGCTGTGCACGGGTGTGCCGCCGCTGGTACAACCTGGCGTGGGACCCGAGGCTGTGGAGCACCATCCGGCTAATGGGAGAGCTGCTTCACGTCGACCGTGCCATCAGGGTCCTGACCCACCGGCTGTGCCAGGACACCCCGAACGTGTGTCTGACGCTGGAGACGGTGATGGTGAATGGCTGCAAAAGGCTCACAGACCGAGGGCTGCACGTGTTGGCTCAGTGCTGCCCAGAGCTACGTCGCCTGGAGGTCGCCGGCTGCTACAACATCTCTAACGAGGCTGTGTTTGAGGTGGTGTCCCGCTGTCCCAACCTGGAACACCTGAACCTCTCAGGTAAAAAAGAAATACATTTGTCATATTCTATAACAAGAAATCAAAGCCATCTCACCTTGATTAATGGCTAATGATAGGCTGACTCACTGTCTGCTACCCTACATCATGCACATGCGTGGCCTTACCTCAAAGAATTCCTCATCTCAGTCGCTCTTAGTCATTTCTACTAAAGCTGGTAAAATCATTAGAGGAGCAGCAGAAGCTCTGCCAGCCTTTAAGCTCCCATGTGGAAGAAGAAAGGCTTTCTTTAGCTGCAAGCAGAACTTACCTCAGTGTGAGTAAGGAGAGCGGTCTGCTGCTTTCATTAAGGAAGTGACACAAATAACATTGACTTGGACAGGAGTGCGGTGGCGGGGCAATGTCTGCACCATTAGCACCGGGAAATAAGCCCTTTGTTGTAAAAATAGCCTTTAAAAAAACCTGCGGCTTTTTTTTTTTTTTTTAATAATGAAAACTAAGGACACCAGCCTTTGATGGGTTTTTTTCCATGAAAATTCACCACAAAATTGGTTTTCAAGGAGTTGTTTGCACTCAAACATGTCTATGCTTCTAGTTGCATGTATGTCAAATACAGCAGGTTTTACTTTGGCGCCCTCAAGTGGCTTTTCATAATTAGGCTTCGAAAGTTAAATTATCTTAAAGGATAGATTCACATTTTTTTCAAGTCTACCATCAAACAACGCTCACATGCCCGTATGGACAATGAAACAGTTTTAGTTCATAATGAAAAGGTTCTTCCTAATGTGCCTTTAATGTAAGTGATGGGCAAAAAATACACAGTTCCTGTTCATTTAAAAATGAAACTAATATCAGACTTTGGCAGCCTGAATTCAACAAGTGAGTTAATCAAACAAAATTAGCTTGTTTTTCAGAGATAAAGTAAAAAATTAAGGGTCAACTCTTTCGCACAAAAGCCTTAATTCTGTTTAAAGCCCACTGTCAGGTTTGTGAAACCTTTATTTTATTCACAAAATTAGACCAGCTCAAAGAACACTATACCCCCACAGTAATTTAAAGAGGGAATTTTTTGGGGGAACTTTGGAAAATACACTATGGATTTAGCTAACTCAGCCTCATCTAGATTAGCTTAAGCTACACCAAGGAATTTATTTTTTGCATGGATCGAGGAGAGTGGATTTCATCCCCCATCTGTTAAATTAGAAGCACATAGGGAATGGATCATAAAGTACTGTAGAGAAGATGAATGATCTGTTTCATTGTTCATATGGCCACCTGACTTTGGATAATAACCTCTGCTTCCCCTTCCTCCAGGCTGCTCCAAGGTGACATGTATCAGCCTCACCCAAGAGGCCTCACTCCAGCTGTCCCCTCTGCACGGCCAGCAGATCTCCATTCACTACCTGGACATGACCGATTGTTTTTCCCTCGAGGATGAGGGCTTGCGAACTATCGCCTCCCACTGCCCCCGCCTGACACATCTGTATTTGCGCCGCTGCACCAGACTGACGGATGAAGCCTTGCGCCACCTGGCTCTCCACTGCCCTTCGATAAGGGAGCTTAGTCTCAGTGACTGCCGCTTGGTTGGGGATTTCGGCCTGCGTGAAGTCGCCCGCCTTGAGGGCTGCCTGCGCTACCTGAGCGTGGCCCACTGCACCCGCATAACTGATGTGGGCATGCGCTACGTGGCCCGCTACTGCCCAAGACTGCGCTACTTGAACGCGAGGGGTTGCGAGGGACTGACAGACCACGGCCTGAGCCACTTGGCCAGGAGCTGCCCCAAACTCAAGTCTCTGGATGTGGGCAAGTGCCCGCTTGTGTCGGACAGTGGGCTGGAGCAGCTGGCTATGTACTGCCAAGGCCTGAGGCGAGTGAGCCTCAGAGCCTGCGAGAGCGTGACAGGCAGAGGACTCAAAGCTATTGCAGCCAACTGCTGCGAGCTGCAGCTGCTCAACGTGCAGGACTGCGAGGTGTCGCCAGAGGCTCTGCGGTTTGTCAGACGCCACTGCCGCCGCTGCATCATCGAGCACACGAACCCAGCTTTCTACTGAGGCGGGGAGTTCTTGGACTGGTCCTCTGACAAGTGGATGTTCTAATATTCCAGAGTTCAGTGACTGTTTGTGTCAGAAAACTGGTGTGCAATACCGACCAAAACTTTGTCTCTTTAAATCCGCTTTGTGGCTAATAATGCTGTCCTTTGAAAATACTTCCATAGAATGTATTTAACATATTTATCTGTAAAAAGGCAGAGAAGCGCAGTATTTCAGTATATTACTTTTTTTCAACATCACAATGTAACAAACCGCTACACCACTGAGCACTGGTTGCCATTTAAAAGCATTGCAATATATTGTACTTAAAGGTCATCACCTTCAGGACCAGAAACATAACCATTATCATACATAACTACATCTATTTATAAGCAGCAAGTATCTTCAGACAAAACAAAGAATGTAGCAAAAAAAAAAGCAGGAACCAAAGCAGATCTGGTGATTGAAACTATCCTTTTACTTTCTTTTATGTTGTGTGCATATGCACTTTATGCAACTGTGCTGACAATCACTTCAACTGAGCTCAAAGTGTCATCGTTTTGTCAACTGATTTGCTGTAAAATAAAAGTTACTATTAGCCAGAGATTTTTTTGGTTTGTTTTACTGTTATGGGATCATTGTGGAAAAGACAAACAAGGACACATTGCTGCTACAACTGTGCCAATAAATATCTTCGAAATCCGCATCCACAGCTGTGAGTGTTTTACCCAAGCCCTCATTACAGTCTTAAAGGATTTGAGCCTGCACGTTTGTGAGTCATTACGGTAACTAATGGAATATCTAGTAATGCCATATATGGATTTGTAAAATGTTGTATTCCCCTTTAAGGCCCGGTTCAAAGGGCAGTGTGCACATGGGCGGTAAAGGTGCTTCCTGTTTTCAGGCCAGTGGCTGCTTGTAACCCAAAGGTATTATCCACATTTGCACTTGTAAAAGATTGATGCTGTTTGGGAGTTGTAAGAGTTCCTGTTTCTGCATAAAAGTGTTGCTACTGGTGAATGTGAGTTGGGTTTGTTTTATTAGATACTGCAAGTCATAGTCAGGCATAAGTCAGCTATAGGAAACCTTCTTCTCCACCTGTTCTTGACTGTTGTGCTCCTGCAGTGGGCAAATATATGACATCATCACAAAACAAAACAACAACGTATGAGGCAGATGTGCAGCTGTGAAAACATTCTTTGCTTCTGTGCAGCCCTGGATGTTTAGTCACTTCGGAGGTGGCAGGTGGAAGAGTATTTAGGCATCCTGTTGGGGCTGTTACGGTTTGCTGCCCCCCAGCCAGCTGAATCCTAGAGAGGGGAGAGGGATGCCACCTGAATGCATAAAATGTGAGTATACACTGGTTCTTGCAGAAGCTGCAGAGCCAAGTTGGTGGTCCAAAAATGGATTGAACCTCCAGCTCATATGGTAATTGGTTTCATGTAGGATGCAGGATTAAAATGACCAAGCAAACATATTTGAACATATTTCTGTCTTGGAGGTTTCTGCCAGAAAGCATGAATTATAACGAGTCACAAATCCCAAGAAGCCAGCGTGATGTTGCGTCTGAGTGAGATGTATGAAGAGCTTTCATTCGTTTCGTTTCATTCATGTGTGTCCCGTGACATGTTTAGCTAACAAAGCTACTTGATTCGGTTTTACTCACACAAGTATACTGAAAAATAGACCCTTTGGCAACGTTAAACACGTGTTACCGATAGAAAGCCTTCAATGCTAATTTAATAAATGTATTAAGCTTGAGGATTGATCGATGAATCCTGTTCTCAAAGAAGTGATTCAGTTGGCTGGGAATAAACAGGATTATATTTTGTCCTGATAACAGCATGTTAGCCTGAATTAGCCACATTTGAAGAAGATGGCCTTTATGTAGACATATAGAGTGAAGCACACGACAAACTTGAGAGAGGCTCATGTCGCAAGTCTGGATTATAAGAATTATTACAAACGCCAATGGCATTTTGAATGTTTTTCTTAGTTCTGAAAACCCAGAAGTTCCTGTTTCACTTCGCCTCTGCAAAAACTGCAAAACTAATGATGTTCCTATCAGCCTTGGAAAATGTTGGCATGCTAACACATTAGACTAAGCTTAATTTGTTTACTGTAACTCATAATGTCTCCAGGATACTGCACCTGTAGAGGCTGTCTGTAAAAACTTCCCTCAGTACAAATTGCCGAGGATTGTGCTTCCCCACTGGGACTGCCTCTGGAGACAAAATATGCAAAAAAAACAACAACTCATGCATATTTCAGCTAAATAGGCAAGAGTCGGAAAATTATATTAGCGATCAGCTGCAAGGAGTGAATGCTGAGTAAAGGACTTTTAGAGCTTGTTTAAACATGGAAGGATGATTAGTGTCTGACTTGTTCATAAAATGAATTTTCAAACTAATATAGCTTACTGCAATTTAAAAGTGCATCCTTTATAGGCTCGCTTATAATGAATATTAACTACTGGCTTATAACAGCTATAAGGAGTTTTTAAAAAAAAAAACCCATTTATAAATGTTTCAAACTACTGAATATGTTTGATTACATGTGATCATGATGATTATTTATTATTTGTTCAACAGTTATAAATGGTTCACATTAATTAACATGTAAAAAGGACCACAATACCATACAATGTTTTATAGTGCATTACAAACCATTTAATCATTGTTTATTTACGGCTTATGAATGCAAGTAAGTGTTACCACAACACAATATATCTCCTATTAATATATTTTAAATCTATGGCAGGTTGAATTATAAGCTTTCAAAATTCAAAGGATCTGAAGTGTTAAGTTGGTTGGGGGGGGGGAATACCAGAGAATTGTGTAATAAACTCAGCTGTTACACTTCCTTCTGTCCACCAGTAGAGGTCCCTAGAGGTCCTGGATTTCTCAGTGCTGCTGATTGCCAACATCAGGTGATATTGGTGTGAAATTACGAATACTAAACAAAGTGACTAATTGCTGTTTTTAAATACGCACTGGAGACAAAGGTGCACCTGGCAGCTGGATCAAATAGCCAGCCTTCAGTGCCTAAACAGCCTTTAATTGACACCCAAAAATCAGTCACCAGCTTTGGACAGTCTGCAGGTGGCATCGGTGTCTCTATGTTGGTGAGTATGAAGGGAATAACGTAGGTTATGTAGTATTTCATTCTGAATATGGAATACAAACTTTTAGACGTGTTTTTTCTGCAGGTGCTGTCTCCTTTGTCTGAGGGTTTGTTCCACAAAGCTACCACCACTGGAAGGCCACTACACCAGCAACCCACTGGCTATCGCCCAGGTACCAACTTATAATAATAATAATCATAATCAGTTTCTTTACAGATGATATTTAATTTAAAGCACCCATCCTGCAGATGATAGCCAATTTGACTGACGGTGGGAGCAAGGACAATAAGAAGCTTGTCCAGTGCATCAAATGAAATACTGGGATCTAAGAGGTTGCAGTAAATGTCTGTGATTCAGCATTCATGTCTGATGCACAGTGGAAAAAAACCTGCTTTTGTCAAAGCAGACCACTATGACGATGTTGTTTTTCTTGGATCTTCTTTTTGTACTGGGCACACTGGGGTTACCCTCGTTTATTTTGCACCTTTAATAGACATTGTCCATGTCAATAGTGTTTGGGCCGTGCAATAATTGATATCTCCCAAAGGGCCTGTGTCACAAGAAGAGGAGGAACTGAAAAACTCACCATGTAGCAAACTTTGCAGCCAATGGGTAGGGCATTTTATTTCACTCTTTGCTGTTTCTCTCCTCTTGGGAAGTGTGTAAAGTGAAGGTTCTCATTTTTATTTCACTTTATTGTTGAAGTGTTTATTTGTGTGGGTGGGTGTTTGCTTCCTCCACAAAGGTCGCCCAATGGGCTCAAACTGGTGGAATGGCCTCGTTATGACCCCAACGAAAGCTACCTGAAGCTGAACCTGAGGCAGACATTTGGTCGCGGACTGAACCAGAACAGTGCCCACTTCCTAGATGTTGTCCTGTCTCATAAACTAGCAGAGTCTCAACCCTGCTAATGATGATCTCTGATCTGAGACTTCCATAAAGTGCAACGTACATTATCACACAAAAAGTGAGGGGGTCATTGTATTTCACTGCTAGCGTAACGTCTTTGGAGCTGCGCGTGGGGCTGGTTCATGGGTTCAGTTTGGACATCTGGCTTGATTTGTGCACGTACATTCAAGAACAGGCTGTGGCAGACGAGTCCTAGTCGCCTGGAAAAAGAGAGACGCTATGTTTAAGTCTTCATGCCTTCATTCAATATTTACGGTAGCGAACATAGCAGAATACAAGCACATAAACTCCACATGGTATGTTGTACCTGAGGCTGGAGGACACGTAGCTCACTGTGAACCTTTCTAAACTTATTTTCTAGTTCCAGATACTTCTCCTTAAGCTTCTCCCTGTCCCTCCGCTCCTTCAGAAAGTCTTCCTTGTAGACTTCTGCCTAAAGATGGACAACAAGGAAACATGATGTTAGGATTCAAAAGGGAATTTAGATGAGTGCATTCAAGGAATAGCTTTGAGAAATACCCTTATTCCTTTTTTTTTGCTGAGAGTTAGACGTCTATATGCTAAGTATGAAGCAGCTGGTTAGCTTAGCTTAGCACAAAGACTAAAAACAGAGGGGATCAGCTAGCCTGGCTCTGTCTGATGGTAAAAAACAAACAAACCTTAACACCTTAAAATGAAAATTTGTGGTTTTGTGATTGACTATTTCTTTGCCAGAAGCAATAATCTCCTGACCTGTCGGGTAACTGCTCCCGGCCAGGAAATAGTTCGGCACATGACCACCCATAAAACCCTGATTTGTCATTTTTACTCTTGGATTCTTGTACATACAGTATCAAGCAAACAACATATTGGTGTTAGTGAGCTTTAAAGGTGCTGGTAGGTGGATTTTACTACCATGTGGACAGAGCCAGGCTAGCTGTTTCCCCCTGTTTCTAGTCTTTATGCTAAGCTAAGCGTCGCCTGCCTGTAGCTTCATATTGAGAGAGTGGTAACGATCTTCTCATCTAACTCTTGGCAACAAAACGAATGTGTGTATACAGAAATGCACACATATGATGAACAAAGCTCACCTGATGTTTCCAGACATCCTGTAGTGTTTCACCGCTCACTCCAAGAGGTTCAGTCGGCTGAAGTGCCTCCTCAAGAGCCTGAGCAAACATTAAAGCAACTTTAATATCAGCGTCAATCAAAACACCTCAACTCTGATGTGGAAACCTTTTTGTTCCTTCCAACTATAACCGAAGCACGAGTCATGACTCACATTGTTCAATCGTCTGATCTCCTCATGCTGATGCTGCCATCTTCGGGTCAGAGTGCTGTTTCGCGCTCGCAGCTCCTTTGCCTCCTTTTCTGCTTTTAGCAACTCAGAGCTGGCATCATCAGTGTCTACAGTCTGTGTGGGTTTTCAGGATCAAATCATTCATTTTACCGATTTAACCCATTAAAATGGCTTGAATTGTATCTGGAATGAATGTATGTCTCTATTTACCCTTGTGCTCCTGCTACCTTTGACGTTCTTATATAACCTGATGGTCTTTTCCCCTTCTTCACACATCTCCTCTTCAAAGTGAGTGCGGTCGTTTTGCAGCAATGTTTTAAAATCTTTGACCTGAGCACATGGGCACATGACGTAAGTCAGAAAGCACTGAAATGACACATACTGTAAGTCATCAAATAAACCATGAGTAGGACTGAGAATTTGTTCCTTTCTTACCTTCTCGCTGTAGTACTGTTTCATGGTTTGGTACTCTTTTGCCCACCTCTCATTAATGGAAAGAAGCTGAGTAAAAGAGAAAGAACTTTTAAGTACATGTGTTTTGGGATGGATATATACAGTATCTCATTTCTGAAATACACTCACCTCTTTCCTCTGCTCCTCCAAGATAAGTATCTGAGCTTTCAATCTGATGTCAGTGTTGGTATCTTCTGACTGAACCAAATAAAAGAGAGAAGAAAAAAAACAGGAAGTACTTAAATGTAGCAGATGGGCAGTTATGCAATATGACTGTATCCACGAACTTCCTTTTACGCATTTTTGGATTTTACGTTTTAGAAGGTTTCCAGTAACACAAAGAACATGGTCATTTTCTTGTGGTCAGGGAATCGGATGGTGACCGCATGGGAACGAGAAGACGTATCTTCCAGTGTTGCGTCTGTTCATACCTGAGTGTCTCCCAGCCGACTGTCGGGATGATGAACTGCAGCTGCTCGGAGCTTTTCTCCGGTGGAGCGGACCGGCACACAAACCTCATACCTGAAGACATTAGACCACACAACCAAAAATGAACATTTGGCATTATTTAGCCTTTTATTAGGACCAAGCCAGTAAATAGGAAATCACACGAAGTACTGATGTGCCTCACCTGTCTACGTTCGGCAGTGATGGATAAAGTCTGTAGGTCTGTTTTCCGTCTGTGGTAACAGTTTCGCCCTCCTGTGGTAGTCCCTTTTCATGTAGGGACTGTCAAAAACACACACATAACTGCCATTTTAAAAAACATTCATATGGTATAAATCAATGTGAAAAATACAATGCTTTGAAGGTATTTTGCAATTTTTAAGATATATATAGCGGACTGAAGTTTCTTTTATTTTCTTTACTTAATTTTTTAGTGTTTTAAAGGAAAACTGGTCTTTCAGACACCATTAATAATACAATATATTAATACATATTCAGAAACAAATGTGTAACATGTACAAAAAAGCATAAACTAGCAACGAAATTAACTAATACCTTAAGACAAGAGACAACAATAATGACAATAATGAATACATTTTGAAATACACAAATAAAAATCAATAACCCAGAAATAAAATGAAATATATGAAATTAAATGAAATATCAAATTAGTTATCGAGCATAAGTTACAAGTGTGCATTTTGAAGATGCCACTTTTGGCACATCTGTTGGGCATTTTTAATCAATCGATTATAAACAAATAATAGATCAATTCACTGAAACTGAAAACGATCACTTGTTTCAGGTCTGTTGTCTTATAATAGGCTACATTCTAGAGACGCTGATGATGCCTATTGTGCTGAAAGGTGCACAACGTGACAGCCAGTGGTGAAAAGTAACTAGTACATTTACTGTAAGTGCTGTACTTCAATTTTGAGGTACTTGTTCTTTACTTGAGTATTTCCATTTTTGGCTACTTTATACTTCTACACCACAACAATTCAGAGGCACATATTGTAACTTTTTACTACACTACATTTATTTGATAACTTAATCTAGCACATTTACTTTAATAATACAAAATATCATTAAAAAAAATAATAATTCACGATGTAATATCAAATAGGAAATAAAGCTTACTACTAATTGACGTCCTGTAAACACTAATGCATCATTAATTATAGTCCAATAATTTACATTTTTCTGAAATATGCCATTCTGCATCATGAGTACTTTTACTTTTATGTGTGTTTTAAGTATATTTTGATGCAAATAGGCTACTTTTGTACTTTTAGTAAAAATTTAAATGCATGCCTGTAACAGAGTATTTCTACTTTTACTTAAATACAAGATCTGGGCACTTCTTCAACCTCTAGTGACAGCTAGTGTGTATTATCTCCACGCTGTAACGAGATCTCCAGAACTCGGGCTGCACATGGAGGCTCAATTAACCCATCTGCACACTTCATGATAAACAGACATGGACGAAGATGGTAGATAACCTAAATACAGACACACACACACAAAAAACAAGCTCTTTGTAGCGAACTCACCATATTGTTATTTTCTGGGGTCCTCGACATGTGCAAAAAAACACTGGATTTGACGCAGGGACTCGCTCCGCACGTTAGTTATAGTGTGTGTCCCGTCTGACGTGGAAAAACCAGCGTTGTCCAATCGGGTGCCGGGATTCCCTCCCCGGGGCCGCAGTCGCAGGCATTATTGAAGGAAAGGAAAGTACAAGCAGTTGATCAGCAGCGCGAGCGGTAATTAGCGATGTCTTTATGGTACGAATCGATGACGAAGAGAAAAATCTGACTGTACACTGCAAGAAATGATCTTATGTTTTATTGATATCATATACAATAGTAAATATTCATATCAATTCATATGTAAACAACATTTTTTTTTAAATATAGTAATTGGTTTAATTAAATCAAAATCAATAATAATCCATAAATAGATAATATAGGCTAGTCAACTTTTGGACTGAAGTCTGAGATGCTCGTCATTTTTTTTTATTTCTTTTTTTACAGTGGACGCGGTGTAACGTTTGCGTGAACGTGCTCAGCGCGTCATCATCCTGTGTGTGGATGAACGGAACACACTCAGAAGCCGGAAAACTGTCTCTAAGACCATCAAATGTCAAGATGAAACTGAAATAGGCTAATCTGAGGTAACGTGCCGGGGTCATGGGAAAACCACACATCATCTTACTCACTGTTGTTACAACCTGTTCTCAAAGGCCCTGACTCACAGCGGACTCGTTTCAGGGAAGGAGGAGAGGGGGAAACACGCCGCTGCTCCTCCTCAAGTGATCGACAGTCCCATATATTCTTTCATGTAGGAAACCAGTATTACCAAAGCCTAATCTCTGTATGTACAAACCCTTTTCTTCCTTTACTGGCTAAAATTGCTAGTAACAGTAACTAACTTTACAGTTGTGAGCAGGATTTTTTTTGTTGAAATTGGAGCTTCCACCTCCACTAGTTTTACTTTCAAAAAACTTTCAAAAGACGGTCTCTTCGATGCAAGGTTATTTATTACAGAGGAAATGAGTACTGAGGTCTGCAGAGCACAGCACTGCTCGCACAAACAAAACACATAAGTTTTATATGAGTTTACTTTCAACTTCCTAGTTCATCCTCATCGCCTCCCTTTCGATAGGCCTGTCAAACTTTCCCTCCAATGGGGCATCTTCCACCGCCTCTACCTTGCTCCTCTCACTCTAACAGTTATCCAGTGGCCGTTTGACAGGCATGATACACTTATCACTAGTTTTGACAGTTTGTTTTATATCGTCGTTTACCCCAAAGGAAGCGAGGAGGATGCAGTTGCACATTCAGTTAGGGTTACTGCGCCCTCAAATATCACAATGTTCTTTTGCAAGATTAGGCAAACATTTCCCCTCACAAATTATCATAAGTTCAAATGTTCATAATATATTGCTTTCACAGGTTTGTTATAGTGAATAACTGGGAGGAAAACAAAATACACTACAGTGCCTAAACCTAACCAAGTAGTTTTGCTGCCTCAACCTAAACAAAGTGCGAACAAAACAGTATAATAATTGCTGAAAAAAGGGGAAAACAATAATCATTAATGTAATTCAAACCCCAGTCTTCCAGGTGCAATCCCTGGATACAACCCACTCAATCATGTGGGCTTTTCAATGATTTGTTACTATCTATAATACACGCTTTCTGCTAGAAGGCTTCTTTTTTTTTGGTCACATCACTAACAAACAGCTCAAATAATTTACATTACAATTTAATTTACATTTCAAAACTGCCATTTTACTGATCAGTTTGGTTTTAATTAGGTGTTTGTGAACCTATGGATGCTTTACACATATTTCTTTGCATTACAATACACAGGATGGTACCTAAAACTTTTACTCTCAACTTAAACACGCTCAATAGTAAAGCTGTTTGCACTTGGTAATGGTACAGTAATGCACTTTGTACAAACTACATAACAGTTTAAATCCCATGACGGATAAATATGTGGATATGTCATAATATATGTCATAAAATGCCTTTATATCTTTCACTGTAACCAAATTTCTTTTATTATTTCTTTATCAGGGTTCCCATTAGCATCTACAAGGTGGTCGCTTATATTTCCTCCTTGAGTCGGTACAAACTCAAGTTAACATCTCAATATCAACAAAACAAGGAAATGCTATGCAAGCCAAACATGAAGATTAGAAAACCAGTAAAATAACTCTACATATGAACACTGTTCTTGAAAGTGTCATTAAAAACCTTATTATTAGTAGTGTTTGTGTCCACAGCAGTGACTAAAACTATGACGACGTTTACCGACATTACAGTACTTGTCAAAGTACCCCATGCTGTGGTTTTACAGAGGAGGCCTTCTTCATGTAACACCTGTTCTGTCTCTTCCCAGCAGCGACACACACGCTCTTTACGGTACATGTGACACAGCAGCAAGTCACTAGAAAGGAAAGATGAGGTTATTACTGTGCTCGACCAGCCTCCTTCTTCCTGCCACAACAGTCTCGCTTCGCTGCTCAGGCTCTTTTAAGTTTCTGTCTGCTTCACCGTACACATGCCTTCGGTCCACACACATAATAGATACATTATGTGGCATACACCTGGAAATAGAATATTTAAAAAAATGCTGGTGTGATTTTTTTTAATTTTTTTATTATTATTATTTTTTTTATGAGCACTTTCTATTCTGCTCAGTGGTTTTGTGGTTTTGTGTTTTGCATATACGCCTTGGTATAATTAAGGCAGCAGCTTCAGTTTCATGTGAATCAAAAGAGAAAGCATTAACGGCGTGTAAGGAATTAAAAAGTGGAAGATCTTCAACTGAACGCGTGTATGCTAAAGAGTACATGGAAAAAGATGTATCTCTCACTTAAAGTTCCCCTCCAGACACGTTCTAAAGTACATAAAATATACTCAAAACATGATTTTACCACATCAAAAAGTTAAAAATCCTGAAAAGGGGCTGGAAGCACATCTAATCTATTCACATCTTTTTCCCTCATTGAGAAATTCTGGGTCTATGAATCACAGGTCTCTGGCCCCACCCTACACCACTGTGTGCGCTAGGTTGACTGGTGAAAGACCAGCTAGCATCAAGATGGCTAGTGTTAGCCATGCTAGTGAGGAAACATGGGAGAGATTCAGCCATAACGTTACATGTTGCACATGGGAGAAGTTAGCCTTGAAGGTTTTCTTCCAGAATCGCTATTTAAACATGTGTTAAACGTTGTGAAAAGGTGTATTTTTAACCCAAACCATGATATTTTCCTCAACGTAACCAAGTGTTTTTGTTGTGTAAACCTAACCAAGTATTTGTGGTGCTGTGGTAGAATAAACTTTCAAAAGACGGTCTCTTTGTTGCAAGGTTATATATTACAGAGGAAATGAGTACTGAGGTCTGCAGAGCACAGCACTGCTCGCACAAACAAAACACATAAGTTTTATATGAGTTTACTTTCAACTTCCTAGTTCATCCTCATCGCCTCCCTTTCGAGAGGCCTGTCAAACTTTCCCTCCAATGGGGCATCTTCCACCGCCTCTACTTTGCTCCTGTCACTCTAACAGTTATCCAATGGCCGAATTGCTCCCGCCTCTGATGTTTGACAGGCATGATACACTTATCACAGTTTGTTTTATATCGTCGTTTACCCCAAAGGAAGCGAGGAGGATGCAGCTGCACATTCAGTTAGGGTTACTGCGCCCTCAAATATCACAATGTTCTTTTGCAAGATTAGGCAATCATGTCTCTGCAAACATTTCCCCTCACAAATTATCATAAGTTCAAATGTTCATAATATATTGCTTTCAAATGTTTGTTATAGTGAATGACTGGGAGGAAAACAAAATACACTACAGTGCCTAAACTTAACCAAGTAGTTTTGCTGCCTCAATCTAAACAAAGTGCTGAAAATTAGTGGAAAACAATAATCACTTATGGGACTCAAACCCCCAGTCTTCCAGGTGCAAGCCCTGGATACAACCCACTCAATCATGATGCCATGCTGGTTTTTCTATGATTTGGGATGCTTTCTGCTAGAAAGCTTTATTTTTTGTCACATCACTAACAAACAGCTCAAATAATTTACTTAACAATTTATCTTACATTTCAAAACTGCCAAAAGACTGTTTGATCTGCTATTTTGTCCACCAGAAATTATTTCACACAATCATTCTCAACAACACAGAAATGATTTCATATTTAACATATTTTAACTGTTTTTTTAAAACAATATTTCACATTTTGTCACCTAATAAGAAATGAGCTCATCTGATAGCAGGACTGACAGCGTTGACACGTGATATTTGACCCAAAATCGAGAGAGAAAGAAGAAGAAATTAAATTAAAACCACACCCAGAACATTTTCATAAAACATAAAAATAGAAAACCTAGAAACGTATTTGAATCTTTATGCAAAGACAGTGGGGATAATTCAGGTCAAACGGAACCATATGCACAAAGGGAAACATAATAGCGCTCTACTGGATTTGGTAAGGACTGAAAAGAAACTAAAAGTCAAGACAAATATTTTTTTAGCTGCTTACTGTTGTGTGAACATCCCTTTACCAACAAGTTCCGCATGGCTTGTTATCCTCTCGGTTCTTCCCAATGTGAGAGCTACAGTGAAACAAAATAATGAGTTTACTGTGTGAAGAAACAAACATACATGTGACCTGAACCTGAACCGAGTTTAACCAATTCCTTGACTCATCAGGTAACTCTGTAAATTCTGAAGATTGACCTCACCATCACACTTTCCCCTGAATGTTATAGGGACAATACAGGAAGAACATTTCTTTATTATCAGTTTCGCCCAGTTTGTCTTTTAGGTATTTTTGTCTTAATCAATGCAAAAGAACTTATGCTTTTATTCCTTTTTTTAAACATACAACCTCGCGGTAGTGGTGAACCACACTTGCTGACATCCTTAGCACCGCTTTCAAAACGCATGCTTGTCATCATTTAAACTGTGAACGTGATAAGTGAGGTGCTGCTCACGTGGCATAATCAGTTCATGTACATCCCAATTTAGCAGTGCTGTGACTTCACCATGGGCATATTCTGCAAACTGCAGACATAAGAATGTAAAATCTTATCTTGTAATTTGGGCAACATGGGAACATGGGAATGGACATTGATTTTAGTCATAACTGCTGATGTCATATGCACGGTCGTGTTCTTCCTCTTTATTTTTTATAGCTGGTCATTGTTGTGTCTCATCTCGACATGTGGTATAATCAGACATTTAGGTCACACGCCTTCACCAACCGGCTCTGCAGGATCTGATGTACAGCAAACAGCAAACATGCTGTATTTACTCAGCCACTTCCTTGCAGTTATCATTAATAGTAATTAACAATTTTCTGTGAATCCTTTAGAGATGCATTTGTACAGTTTGTGCTGAAGAGGTGAAATGCACAAAGGATACAGGAAAAATAAAACACCACAGGTTCAATTTACCCAGTAGACGTTTGTCTTTCTGCACATTTGTGTCTTAATTAGCCACTGAACAACATTCAAGCAAGTTTCGACAAAACAACAAAACAGGTCAGTAGTTAGTAGTTAATGGGCTGAAACAGGAAAAACCACCATGGTGTTCCATGAAAGTTGAGGGTCATTAATTTAACTTCAGTGTTTCATTTAAATCTAAAGAGAACAGAAAAACAAATCACTGTCCTCTTCTTACTTTAAATCCCAGCACTTGACCCTTGTTAGAAAGCTGCGTTGATTTCACGTTTTTATGCTGTTGGTGGCCGGATAACCAGACAGACGGACATTCACGTGAAGTGACGCTGACTGAATATGCAGAGGATGCACTGCTCTTTCCAATAAACTGTGTCTGACTCTTATTTTGTTATGACCGCACAAGTTGTTCTCGTCTTGCGGGATAAAATGTTTGCTTTTTGACGCCCAGCAGCACTTCTCCAAACATAATCTGGAAACTTGAGACATGATGACATGCATGCATTATTTCTGGAGTACGGGTCCAGACAAGAGAAGACAAACATACACAATGAGCAAGGCCACAGATTAGCTATCAAAGTACTAGACAACTTTAATTATTATTACACCTTTGTTCTTAGGGCTCTCCTTATTGTGATCACAAAATTTTCAATGGCAAACAAAGCAACATTGCATTTGATCAAAGGAATTTAGCAAAATAGGTGTAAGATGTACAGCTCTGGAAAAAATTAAGAGACCACTGCAAATTCTTCTGAAATCAGCATCTCTACATGTATGACAGCCATTCCATTCCAGTGTCTGTTGAATTCCAACACAAGCACACCTC
>JBBPCS010000161.1:0-18877 GCA_037974645.1 Hollardia meadi
TCTTCTTCTTCTTCTTCTTCTTCTCCTTCTCCATCAGCGGGGTTCTTTTTCTTTTGCAGGGTAGAGTTTCCACAGTTGGGGATAGTGACCGAGAAGAACAATGCCTCTTCCTGTTTCAGTTCCATAATGACCGTCGCGCTTCCTTTGTGACGTAAATCGAGTCTTTGTGTTTCAGTAAAAAATGGCAGCATGAATAGCGTAGTGAAAGCAAAGTTTACAGGAACCTAATCTAAATGCGGATGGCGTCATTTTCCAGTATACTTTGCAATATATATTTACTTCATAATGATAAGTCAAAGCAAATTGCCTGAAAACACAATCCCTTGAGAGCCACTGATGAAAGAGGCAGTTCACAGAGAGTCTACCCCAGATAAATCCAATAAAAAGTCAAGTAAATTAAATTATTTTAAAAGGGATAAAATAATAAGAAGTGTAATAAATAAAATTTTGGGTGGGAGCACTTATTTGTGTGGGTCATCCAAAAAGAATCTGTGTGTAAGATATCGCATGTGACAAGTTAGACTGAAAAAAAAAAAATCATCTGATGCCATTTTAAATCACAATTTGTAAGATTAAATATGATTCATTTTGCATTTAAACAGCATTGATGTTTGGTTTTGTGTTTACAGTTTCACACTGTGACAATGTGACTGTACGTCTGTGTGTGTATTATTCCAGGTATTACGCCATCTGCTGCCAGCCGCTGGTCTACAGACACAAGATGACCCCGGTCAGAGTGGCGGTGATGCTCAGCGGCTGCTGGCTCATCCCCACTTTCATCTCCTTCCTACCCATCATGCAAAGCTGGAACGCCATCGGCATCGAGGACATTGTGAGTCCTCACAAGCCAAGATCAGAAATCCATCATCAAAATGTCCTGTATATTTTGACACACTGAAGAGTTCATATAACTCCCTCAAACGCCTAAAGAGGGAGATGTTCTGTCTTTTCTTTCGAAGGGCAAATGCAGCATAAACCTTTCCAACCTAATATTCTCTGTTTCTAATAACGTTGCAATCCCTTGAACAATGACAAGGTAATGCAGTGATCACAAAACAATTCCAGTCCCTGTGGAGGCTCTCTTGCTGCGAGCCAAGACAGCACTTCAACAAGCATTTTCTGCTGCTTTGGATATGTTTTGGCGTGAGGTTATTTCAGAGCTGCCTTGAAATGAGCTGCAGGACTCCCAGAGGCAAACGGGGAGGATAGATGAATTTATTCAGCCAGAGTTAATGAAATACATTAACTCTCTTTTTCTCTGTCTTCGAGCCAGGCCGCATCCAAACAACAATCTTCTGTTTTTAAAAGCTGGCAGGATGTCTTGAAGTCATATAATCGCAGAGAAAAATGCATAGAACTTTAAATGTCTGCACATTTAGGTCAGGTTTTTGTTTATTGTATGTGTCGTGTGTCTATGTTTATCTTTTCTTTGGGCACTCGTCTGTCTCAAAAATTGCACTCCTGTTCCGTCCCAAAAAGGAATTCTTTGAAACTTCTTCTCACTCCAGCTGTCACAAAGCCACAAGAACTGATTCAGTAATTGTGACAAACGATACGGCACAGTTTGTCTGCTCGGTGTGAATTGTGTCTGCACCATTTTCGCAAAAGTATGAGGCTCTACACTCCACTGGGGCATGATGAAACGGAGAGTCTCTGCTCTCTCTCGAAACCAGAAGTACTGAGTATGATATCTTTTAAATGCTGGTAGGATAGGATTTTATTTAATGCTATAAAAACGGGGGGGGGGGGGAAATTTCATTATTGACAGCGGAGCCCTGTTCACGCTTGGGCAGGCGGGAACTTGATGCCGTGGCTCCGCTGCCCGGTCACTACTCTGGCTCCAAATGACATCACCAGCGCAAGATGGCAGCGCTCATATCGGGGAAATTTTGCGTTCATTTTTTGTACAGTGGGAGGAAGTGGAGACACATCACCCATCTTTATGTCAAAGGTGGATAGTCGTCAGAAATGTATATGTAGTTTTTATACATATATTTCACATACACATACAGATTTATGTATGCTGGGCCACTTGGATTTTGTGTCTGGGTAGTAGTATTGAGTAGTCTGGTTGTAGATAATAGTGCATATTATATATCTCCTGTATAATAAAGATGGCTGGTTTGAGGCTCCACTGAAGCCAAAGATTGAACCTGTGTCTCCTTTCCAGATCAAGGAGCGGCGAGCCTTGGCAGGAGGCTCCAACGACACAAGCTGCGTGTTTCTGGTCAACCGGCCGTACGCCCTCATCTGCTCTGCGGTGGCCTTCTACGTCCCGCTAGCCCTCATGGTCCTGGCCTACCAGCGCATCTACGTCACCGCCATGACCCACGTGCGGCAGATTGAGACTCTACAGCGGGCCGGCTCAGCTCCCGTCACCGGGACCACTCCGATGATCATCGTGAGGTCATCCACTTCCTCGGATCCATTGGAGCACTACCGCCCCAGGACAACGACGTGCTCCTCCTCCTCGGAGCAGGCTCCCATAGCTAACAGCCGCATGCGCATCGAGACTAAGGCGGCAAAGACGCTGGCGGTTATAATGGGCTGCTTCTGCCTATGCTGGGCGCCGTTCTTCATCACCAACGTGGTGGACCCCTTCATCCATTACTCCGTGCCCTGGCAGCTGTGGACGGCCTGGCTGTGGCTCGGGTACATTAACTCAGGGTTGAACCCCTTCCTGTACGCCTTTCTGAACCGGGCGTTTCGGAGGGCGTTCCTGGTGATCCTCTGCTGCGGGGATGAGCGGTACGCACGGCAGGGGAGCTACTCCTATGGACACACCCACAGAGCGTGCTCGCCAGCGTCGGTCAATGGGACATCCATGGCACTCAGGTAAACACACAGCCAAGGCTCATTTGTACCAGTTTCTGTGAATATTTGCTCCATCTTTTACACATCACATTTTCACGTTCCTGTTGGGTTTGGGTGGGAGTGTGTGGCATTTTGACAAACGTGACTACCTAAATTCTGTTGTGAATATATGAGTGAGAGTAACTGGGTCTAAGACAGTGTGTGTTTGTGTGTGTGTTGTCTTGCTTAAGTTATCAAAGAAGAAGAAATCAAGGCCTCAGGCAGGAAATCAGGTTCATTTGTTTTGCAAAGGGGTCAATGACAAAAAAGGTTTCTAAAAAGGTAATTTTAAAAATAGACGAAACACATATTTTTGTGTTTGGAACAATGCGTTTAAACGTATTCCTAACTTCACCACCCAAAAGATGTCAGGTGCGCAACCACATGTATATTTATCATGTTTACTGTTATTACCCCTTCACTTCAAAATAAAAGTCCCATGTTTACATTTGTGCCACCCTGACATTGGAGAACATGCAAATTATCGGCCAAATTATTTTAATTGTCTCAATAGCTAAAAAAAAAAATATTGGTAAGTGTTTATTTGAAAGGTTTCATCCATTAAATCATGTCATAGTATTTTTATTTATTTTATTATCATTAATTAATAGTCTAATAGTCTAATGGTTTTAGTCGTTCATTTTTAAGGTTTGAGATGCCAAAACATAAAAGAATATTTATTATTTGAATATACTGAAAATGCATTAAAACTAAACAGGTTTTATAGAATACAATGATACATGTGATTAATTGATTGAATAATTTTATAAGGAAATAATGGACTCGGACACGAAAATATGCGTATCAAGTCATTGACCCAAAGAGAGTCGAGTGTTCATCACCTTCTGTTTACTGCGTTCCAGTGGGCTACTGGAAAGACTGGTTTCTTTGTATGTGTCTTTGTTGCACTTACATTACTGCCTTTTTAAGACTTTTAATTAAATAACACAAAAAAATAATTTTAGTTTCGCTCATCCTTACATCCCGTACAGTGGATCGGAGATCGGTGGCAAACTATCACGGTGCAACCATCATCTTATTTGAATTAAGTCATTATTTTCCATTTAGGCCATGTGTCAGAACCTAATGTGTAAATAACAGATGTGAACATGCTGTGCCCTCTCCAGAAATAAATGTTCACGGTCGAAGCGGCTGTGGTGTTCCGGAGACGGAACATTCTACCATTAAAAAGAAAGCTCGTGTAAAATTACTTTAATAGTGGGATCATTTCGGAGCATGGAGCGCACTCGTGAGCTGTGTCGTATGCTTTTCTTCAGTCCTAATTGTGGCACACATGCAGAATGTTTTGTGCACAAATGGATGGTATGCGGTGTTCTTCCTCTAACTTACATGCATGTGCAGTAATAAGTGGAACAGTAAATTCTGCT
Organism: Hollardia meadi; assembly: GCA_037974645.1. Lineage (NCBI taxonomy): Eukaryota > Metazoa > Chordata > Actinopteri > Tetraodontiformes > Triacanthodidae > Hollardia > Hollardia meadi. The sequence goes on from JBBPCS010000161.1 coordinate 4,242, forward strand.
CAGTCCATCAGTCGGAGTTGAAATATTCAGCTCCTTCCCGCTGTTGACCTTCTTCTAACAGGAGGCAGCATGTTCACATCGTGTTTAAAAAAACGGACACCTACTCCTGTTAATGCTGATGCCTGTTAAGTAAATGTTGCTGTTAAAGATGAATCATCTCAAGTCATGGAGGGTTTTTTTTTTTAAAACTTAGACTCATCAGAGGTGTCGAAACAGTCCTGGACGTCAACACGGATAGATTTAATTGTTCCAGGTTCCAAGAGAATCTTTAATTGAATGAATAACGTATGATATCACGATGAAACTCAACAGTCTTTTGTTGTTTTTTTTGTTTTGTTTTTAACTGTTGACGTTAATGGAGGTGATTTAGTTGACGTCTGTGTTTGTGCTCTCAGCTCCTCCGAGTGGGGATGATGGAGGAGGTGACCTGCTTGTGTCTGCACTGTTTAACTTTAACACAAGTACTTCACTGCCACACACACACACACACACACACACACACAGCTGACAAATTAATAAATATGTGCAAGCAGAGGCATTTAAGTGACGCCCTCTGATAAATGTCACATGACAGTCCACATACTTTAAAGGGACAGTTCACTCCAAAATCAAAATTACATATATTTCCTCTTCCCTGTAGTTCTATTTATCCATCTAGATAGTTTTGGAACTATTTTCTTTTCTACCGAACTACACCGTATCACTGCGCAGAAGGAAAGGTGCATCTACTCATGGACGAGAGGCTCATGACAGGGCGGGATGTAAACATTAACGGCGTCCTCCTCGGCTGAGCTGTAACATTAGCTAGCTTAGTCAGCTAGCCTCTTATCAATGTTTCCTTCTGTGCAGTGATACGGAAAGAAAATAGTTCCTCCGTGAAACTGCTCACAACAAGGTCTGTGGATTATCTTCAGTAACCGGGTCATGATTTCTGAAAAGAGACATTGATGTTGAGTTTTTCAAATGTATTTTTTTTTAACGCTTTGTGCTCCACAAGCGAAGTGACATCTAGTTCCATTATATTGGAGAGAAGGCAGACATCTCTACAGCTGATATCTCCAAAACTAAACACACACTCATTTAGTTCTCTCGTTGTTCTTCACAGGTGCCTGTGTGTCTGTAGTTCGTAGAAAAGAAACATGCTGATCTGTATCCGCTCCACTCGTAGTGATTTTTGCTGTATATCTGTGTGTTTCCGTGGTGTCACTGTGCATTTTTTTTTTTTGTGTGTGTGTGCCTTTGTGTGTGTGTGTAGGAAACAGAAAGGCAAACAGTGCTAACTCTAATCTGATGTCCTCTCTTAAAATCTGTCTCGGACAGAAAACAGACTCAGACAATCAGATTACAGCCGGCAGGATACTGGAAAGTGAGATTACTGAAGAATCCTGTCGAAGGATTTTGTCTCGGTGTTTCCGGTGTGGGTCTTGTTTTATTTCTGTGTGTATGTGCTTGTGTGCACACATGCCAAAAATCGGTCATTTTTTAAAGGCAGATCTGTTCTGCAAAGGATCATATTAATGTCTTTCGTATGTTTTAGGTCTATAACTAAATTTTATACTTTACATTGCTGTGGGTCACTCTTTTTAAGTATTTGTTATATATATTTTTTCACCTGTAACCTGTGGTGGTCAGACCACCGTTTTTAATTTCCAAAGACTGTGAGTGGCCTTCAGCCTGCTTGTTCAGCTATCATCTACTAGTTTCCACTGAAGCCTGAAGCTAAACAACATTAGCTTCTTTGTCATTTTCATTATCAACTTGGACAGTATAACAGCAGTGGTCGTGTTCTGGCTTACAAGCTGTCTTTTGCAAGTTTCACGTCTCTGCAAGTTGATTTGACTGAAACGACATCAAGCAGTTGCTGCCGACTGGGAAGGAAAACAATAATGTTAAGTATAATGTTGAGTATACATTAATTGAATCAATGGGCACAAAAGATGAAGACCACCAGTTTAATCCTCTGAAGTTTAATCTGTAGCTGTAAAATTCTTGAATCTTTAAATGACAATGACAATTATAAGTTTGTACATTTTCACTGCACGGTCCTGCTCTGCTACCAAGATGTGTTCATGGAAAAAACAGCATCAGTGTGATCGTTTTCCTCCGTGAAAATCCTGAGGCCGTTTTCCGCACACACACACACACACACACTGTAGACACACACACACACTGTAGACACACACAGCAGTAGACAGTAGACACATGTTTGTCATAACACAGACCTTGTGTTGTGTCCACTAGTAGAGACATCTTGACCATCTGAAACCGGTTAAAGCTGTTGAGTAAATACGGTCGCACCGTCTTGTGGGACCTCGTGTTGCTCCGATCAGAAGATACTGTAAAACAAAGTCAAAGCGGGAAAAAAGACATATTGCTGATATGACTCTGAGAGGAACCTGGGACAATATGTGCAGGAGGTGGATCAAATAATTGATTAGGCTCGTATTAATGCTCAGTTTTATGATCCTCCCTTCCAGATTGAAAGATGTGAAACTCCTGTGTAAAAAGCCAGAACACCTAATTGCGCCTTTAATTACGCTATTAATTAAAATATGCAATATGTGTTGCATATTTACCAGAAATATTATAGAATATTTCCTCTCCCAAAAAGGGCCAGGTTGGGATATCGTTGCAAACTTGTGTCACGATTATTTAAGAAGATTACTCATCGGCTTTAAAAACATTTATTGCATGCATTTAGTGAATTTTTTTTTTTTTTTTTTAAAGTGGATTGAACTCTAAATATAATTCAACACAATAAAAATAAATTACTTATAATATTAATATACAATAATAACAATATAATAAAAATAAAGACTTGTTTAAGAATTAATGTGTATTATAATGAGGTTGTTATCTGGTATGTAAAATGTGAGAAAGATTGCTTTGATAGATCAATAACGGCATTGCTATGACAACAGGCCATTGCTGGAGGACGGCGTCTAATCATGTCAATCCGCAGAAAGAAGTCCGGTGACTTTAACACGTCAGCTGACTGGCGACACCCTGTGGCAAGAACTGGAACTGCAACAGGATATCTGTAACAGCGATATCTCACGAACACCTGGACGGAAATTCTTCAGCTTTGGCTCAAGGATGAACTGATTAGATTTTTGTGGTCAAAGGTCAAGGTCACTGTGACCTATTGAACATTTTTTGTCATAACTCAATAATTCATACGCTAATTATGACAAAGTTTCACACAAACTGTGCTGATTGTTTAGATCTTCTGGGCTGCTGGGTTGAACATGTGTGGGAAGAATCCACGTTTTTTTTTTCTCCTTCCACTGGGGAATCATGAATCGAAAGTTTTGTGTTCTTGAAATCTATTAAAGTTAACATTAGAAAAATCTTCCATGGTGTTTCCTGACGTAAAGCTCACGGTCGTTGCCACGGGATGACAGATGTCAGTATTCCCAAAGAAGTCCCGGTCACCGTGTCTCACTTCACGATGGATGGAAATGTTCAGTTTTAATGTGAATTATGAACAATTAACGCTATGCTAATCTAAAGAAGGCTATAGAGTTTACATTGCTATGGACGCAGTTGCAACTGTAGAATCTAACAGACTATTTTTCAGGGGAAGTCTGACCATTGACCGTCTTGAATCAAATCAAGTCTTTAGGAAGTCATGCCTCAGACCAGTCAACTCCAAATCAAACCTTATTTAAATTTAGTCTTCAGCTATTTTGGGATATTTGAGGACAGAGAACCAGAATTATAGGAACATTTTTGGATGGTTTCATCCTTCAGGACGGTGTCAGAATTCAGTGTGATTATGGATGATGACTCATCGCTCATCGCACATCCTGGGACTTTGTTTGCACTAAGACACCAGAGCCAGGCGATTAAAACAACAGGAGCCTTGATTGTCATTGCTTTTCCTGCTCAGATTGTGGTTTTACAGGCTGCAACACCTTCTGCAGGTGTGATGGTGTGTAACTGTATGAATGAGAAGCAGGTCACTGCAGAAAAAGACACTTAGTTTGGACTGACAAACACTCCAGTCTGTGATTTATGATGAGACTTGTTTGATTTATTATTGTTTGATTGAAACCTGAAATCCTCCAGCTGCTCTGCTCTCTGTCTTTTTCTTACACAGAAGATTTTTATCTTCTGTTTCTTAACTTCTTCTGTTTTTACCTTTCTTCTCTCTCTTTTTTTCAGCCTGCTTACTTTGTCAGTTATGCTACAAAAGGAAAAGAAAACCTAAAAACTGATCTAGATAATAAAAAATAAGCAACATAATAAAAACACTAACCCATCTGAGCGTGATCGCTTCCTTTTTCCCTTTGAGTTGAGGACATCAGCTGCCGTCACGTCTCTTCCTCCTCTGTTTTAGGCTCTGAGCTCATCTGTGATTCCAAATGAAACTCATCTCAGTCTCAGTCTCTCCTCTGTAATAGAAACACAGTTTCCTTGGTGACAAATTGGACCATAGAATGGACCCACCTGGGCTAATCAGCTCTCTGAGATTCATTTAAGGCCGTCTCTTTACTGTGAAGGACAAAAGGCTTTGCTTTGTTTGTTTTGTTTTGTTCCGGGGGCACTGAAGACCCTCTCGGTGTCACTTCAAGGTTCCCATATATGCACTTTAAATCTAAAGCCATCTTTTCTGAACTTGGCTGAAGTCTTATTTTATTTTGTTTATTATTTCGATGTTTAACATTAGAAGAACAAAAGTTAAGTTGACGATGTGTCACAGTTGTTAGATTGTGGTGCTTCACTGCCATTTATGAGCTCGATGGGAGGGGCTGCTAGAAGTGCAACACCTAGTGGTTAAATTGAGTATATCAGGCTATATGTGGCTGTTTAGCTGCTAATTGGTTCTGGACAGGCAGAGTGCAGTGGATTTATCTGAGGTTATTTACATAATTAAAAAGCTGCCTGCAGAGAGTCAAAACACTAAAGAACCGAAAACCAAAACAATGAGCTAAAAGATGCTAAAATGTTCTGTAGAGCTGAGGGGAGAGACTTTCTGTGGTTCCGTCTTTCACAAACAAATAGTCATGTGATCTTTTCCTAATGTAAAAATATTGATTATAGCAGCTTTAAATAGAAGAACCCAAAATAAAACATACTCATATCCCTCATTGGATTCAAGTTTTATACATGTTCCTGCCATGTAAGTCTCCCCTAAGCTCATTCAGGCTTATTAGTGGAATTACATCTTTGCTGCCTGCAATCCTACAGTATTTGTTTTAGTGTGATAACATAAATGTTATTAAATTATTGTGTATAGATACAGTTATTCACTTGTTTTGATGAAACCTCTACATGTTCACAGTTTGATGAGAGCTGATGAATTATTTTGAAACCCCCAGCGACTGGCCTCAAATCAATGAATAACCGGACATCTGCTGTGTTTGACTGTAGTGATATAAATCCACTGGGCTTCCCAGATTCTCATTTAGAATCTTGGAGGTGTTTTAAAAGGACTTCAAGAGCTCTGAATCATCATATTTGCATGGTGAAATTACACAGGAAATTGAGGTTATTCCTATGCCGTCTTATTTTGTGATTGGCCAGATAAAAAAAAATCCTTCAAGTTAACAAAAAGCTACCAAAAAAAACCAAAAACACATGATGTCATCAACAAAACAAAATGGAAGCAAACAGGTAGATGTGCAGCACTCTGTCATGAGCCGATTATTTATAACTGATTTCACAGAACTGTCAAAAGACGGTGATCTTCAGCCAAACGTCCTGCAGGACTTCACCTCAGCTGACTGTCTGACTGACAGGGAGATAAAAATAAAACACCGAGCACTGCAGCGAGTTGAAACACTGAACTTCTGAGGACTTCCACGCTCCCAGTTTCCCATCATTCTGTGAGCACACTCTCAATGTTTTACTATATACATACTAAATACTGTATGTGATGATGAGTAAGGTTGGGATCACACCTGCAAACTGTCCAAACGACTCTGGGAATGTCAGCTTTGTTGCATTTGGTTTCTTTTTGGTGCTTACGACCTCGTTGTTTAGATTTGATCGTCCTGCCACTTTAGACATTTTAGCAACGAAAGAGTTGAAACAAATCTGATGATTAGTTTTATATCTGCTTAAATATTTCAAGCATGAACACCCGCTGCTAATCACGTTAGCATTGATCTTCTGCCACCCACAATCCCTTGTGTTTTGTGTTACTTTATGTGCTTTCTGGTGTGAATCACATGATCATTCCTGTTATTTTTGTTGTTGTTGTTTTTGTGAAACACAATAACGGATGTTGTGTGCGCATTGAGGGACACAGTTTGAACATGTGTTATTTAGTGTATGTTTACAACGGAACAACTGAGCTTCATTAGCGCTGTAACGTCAGACGTCCCTGTCAATCTGTTGCCGCTGACCTTCTTTTACCTTCAGGTGAATCACATACTTTACATTTCTCCATCTGATCGCAAGAGAGAAAAATAACAGACTCGTCTGATTCGGACAATATGAAGGCTCAGTTTAAATCTGACATAAACACTGGCGGTCCGCGTGTGCGTTGTGCAGAGCTGATATTAAATCTGGGGATGAGGCTCGGGCATTCTTAGGATTTGCTTGTTCATTTGTTTTCCTCGTTCTGATCATGTGTTTTTACTTTAAACTCTGTCTGCACAGCAAATTTCCCCCTCCAAAGGAGCAACGACCACGTAATTCATTTCGAGTTCAAATCAGTCCAATTCAGGTCAGGTGGGTTAAATTGTTTTCTACGAATCTGTTTGGATGCTGTGTTGTCAGTTGGTGCTTCAGTTGCCTCTCCCTTCATGCCAAACGTGACTTTACTACCCCTCATTGATGAACTATAAATATATAAACTATTAATTTTTATTATGATTGGCACCGTGGTTGGAAAAACAGCGTTAGCAACATAGCAGCTAGCAGTCTGGCTACTGTCCAAAGCAACTGTAAGAATTCCAGTTGGAGCTGGAAACTCTGGTCTCAGTGCTGTGATAACGGCAGAGTAAACACCCGGTTGTATTAGCCTATGATTTTGGCAGTCCTTTGGGGCCACCATGAGGTTTTGTGTGAAAGTTCTTAACTATTGTCCAATAGATCAATAGATTGTCATGAAATTTGGTTCAGACATTCATTCATTCTTTCATTGTCCCCCTCAGGATGAATTGAAACAACTGGGGAACTTTTTATCTATAGCCATCATTAGGCTAAAATTTCAATAAGTCCAATATTTTGGTTTATTACAACATGCTTCGAAAGCTGACGACATTCCCATCAGCCTCTACTTTGTGTTAGCACGCTAAAATGAGAATGTTTTTTGAGAATGTTAGCATGGTTACTTTAGCATTTAGCGCCACTGTTCCTGATCGTGCCTGTGCCTCTTTGTATTCTTCCCATGAAAAGGGAGGGAATTCAGTTGAGAATTCCACTAAGAACTGGGATCTCAGATACCTTTTTTCAGCTCATCATGTTAACATGCAACAACTCTGTATTAGTAGTTACCTTTTGAGGATAGAACAACCAATAAAGATTTAAAGAGTTAGTATGGATTTGTTCCCAGCGGCTTAGGTTCACATTTTCTCTTAAACTAATAATCCACAGAATATTTTAAACCAAAATGAAATCAAATGAATAGTTTTATTAATTTATGTGGTTTTATTTGCAGAGCCTCACCCGAACCATTGTCATATTTTCTTTGGTACACACATAGTATGCATTAGAAATAATGTGAACCCCTCCCTCCCTCCCCTAACATTTAAAATAGATGTATAATTCCTGGGAGATTGCTGAGGAATGGACATGCAAGTTCTGAAATGGTTCTTCACTTTATTCTCTGCAGGAAAATAATCAGAAACCAGACTCTGGTCTCGCCAACACGCCAATCTCAATTAGTTATCAGAATGCATTTTTTGCTTTTCATGTGCCATTTCAGCATTTCTCGTGTATTTTTAGGCACATAAAGAAAAAACATGGAGGAGTATGGGGTGGTGGATGGGTCAAACAAATGCTGAATTGTCACCCGTTAGACTGGTGTTCATGACCCATGTGAAACTGAAAATAAACGCAATTGAACATGAATTTATGTCCACTTATAAACAAACCTTGTTCTTTTTTTTGCTTAAACCTAACCTAGTAGTTTTATGCCTAAATTTCACCAAACTGCAACCATGGTGACCATTGACATAAATAAAGATGTCCGCCGCGTCTCCACTTCCTCCCATTGTACAAAAATTAAGCCAAAACATCCCGGATACGAGCGCTGCCATCTTGCGCTGGCACTTTGAGTTTTTAGTTTGGCCCGTGTCCTACTTGATATCATTGAGGGGGAGGGGTTTATTACTTATACTGGAGCCAGCCACCAGGGGGCGATCAATATGTTTTGGCTTCACGTTTGGGGAGCTCGCATGTCGTCCATCTTTATATACAGTCATTGGTGGTGACTGAGATGATAAAAGTCACCTGACTTCATCATTTCCTTCTTAAAATGAAGACAGCAATAAGAGAACACACAAAAAGCTTAAAACGCATGAAATGACATGCAAAATGTCCGTAGAAGTGGCGTTCTATTCGCACGCCATCCCATGAGATCATGGTTTATATCTCTAACGTGTGTATTGATTTTAATAAAGCCGCTGCTTATTGCTGTGTTGCAAACATAACCATCAGACTGACAGTGGCCTGAACATGAGGTTAAAACAGCATGAAGAACTCGGTGTAGTTATACTGCAGCTGAGGCCAAGCAGGGTGAATTCTCCTCACAAATTGGCACGTCTCATATGTCTTTCATTCGCCGTGTAGCTGGTGTTCTCTTTTGTGTGTAGCGTATTTTTTCAGGGAATTTTGATGGTGTATTTCAGCAGCAGCCTCAGTTCAGCCTCAGCCCTCTGCTGCCTACGGTCACGAACTTTGCTGGAATCGGTGCAGCCACTAAGGAGAGAAAGAGTGCTTCTTATTTACTTTCTTCCGCCAGATTCTCTCCTGCCTTTTTAAGATTTTCTGTGTGCTGTAAGCCCTCCAATCAGCCAGACATGTAAAACAGTTTTGCCTTGAATGTTCTTGTTTCCTTAGGAACAGCTAGCAGGTAGGAGGAAATTAAGAGTTTTTCTTAACTCATGGATTAGTCATCAAAATGGGTCACAGACAGATTTCACTGTAATGTACTGTAAAGATAGGACAGAACAACATGCGACAGGGATTAATGATTAACAGTGAAAACTGAGATCTGACATCTGAAATGAGGAGCTAATTGCTTTGATGAGAAATCATCATTTCAGCAGTTATTTTTACAGATGTTGGTGTTTTCAGATGATGCTTAACTCAATATATCACATAATAAAACCTCATTTCAGGCATGGTTGTTGAGAAAGTACTCTGAGTTTAAAATTCTAGAAATTTGTAGTCTGTGTTTAAGTCTTGATTATTAATTTAGCTTTTATCCATCATGTTCCACTCAGGGAAGAGAGAGGGCATAACATGACGTAGCATTTCCCCCCCACATGTGGAAAAGTTTCCGGACTTGGGTGCAATATTAAAAATGCATCGTAAGGTGGAAAAAAAACTGTGAAGGATAAGTGGAGTCCATGTGGAAAAGCTGTGGTGCAAGCCTGGAAATTTTAAACAGGAAAAAGATTCTTTTACTGTGTGACATTCCTCTCCATTTAATTTCAATTAGAACGTGATCTGGCTGCAGCATTCAGACCTTTTTAAGAAGCAGATCCTCCAAGAAACCATGAAGAGACTTAAGGCATAGTGTCAGCAAATTTCTGAGGACCACCTTTCCAAATAAATGACAGAAAAAAATCCTAACGTGACCAAAAAACAGAAAGAAAAAAAAAATTATATATATGTAGTGATGGTCATATATGCTGACCACACGCTTTAGAGTTTTACTTGTGTAGGATTGTCTCCCACATCACCCAAGGGAACATTAGCTAGCTGTGGCAAACGTTAGCTAGCTGTGGCAGATGTTAAATAGTAGTGGCAGGCGTTAGCTAGCTGTGGCAGATGTTAGCTAGTAGTGGCAGGTGTTAGCTAGCTGTGGCAGACGTTAGCTAGTAGTGGCGGGCGTTAGCTAGTAGTGGTAGGAGTTAGCTAGTATTGGCAGGCGTTAGCTAGCTGTGGCAGACGTTAACTAGTAGTGGCAGGCATTAGCTGGTAGAGGCAGACATTAGCTAGTAGTGGCAGGCGTTAGCTAGCTGTGGCAGACGTTAGCTAGTAGTGGCAGAACACGTTTGTTTGGTGATTTTCAAATGTAACTGGTCATGGAAATGATTAATTTTAATTTTGCTTTTTTTTAATCTATGTGAATTCTTGAGCACATTTAGATATAAAAATTAAAATAATTGCAATAATGATAATGATATAACCATTTGGCTGTACCACATCCTCCGCGGCCCACTAGATGATGCTCTGAGGCCCACACAATAGAACACAAAATTAGTTAAAAAATAAAAATTTTGGAAATGAACAGAAGTTTGGCATCAAAAATGGCACAAAATAATAAAAATCTCCCTCTTTTGATTCTTAAAAAACTGTCATAAGAGGCAAAAAACAAAATTCATGTGACAAACTCGGTCACGATTTTTCAGATTTTTTCACAAACACTGACCTGCAGAAACTTGTATAGATTACGAAATGAATGATTGTCGATCTGTCTGTAAAGAGCGTGGATGAATCCTCTTCTGCTGTGAGACCTGCCATTATCCATCAGCACTGATGCTCTTCTTCTCCTGCTTTCCAGATGGACTTCGGCTACAGGCAGCTTCTAACTGTTTCAACTTTTGCCAAAAGATTGAATCTGGATAGTTGTGTTTTTCATACTAACAAAGCTGTGTGTGCGTGTGTGATTATGTATGTTTGATTGACAGATAGGTGCATATGTTTTTTTGTCTGAGTAGTGATCGGCCAGTAGTTCGAGAGCCTTCAGAGCTTGGTCCAACATTTATGGTGCAGCCAGATAAAACTCGATCACTCTACTTTATTTTAATTGAGTTTTATTAAATAAAAACAACCTTCACGCTCTGGTATAGATTATTATATTGATTGGATTTCTGAAACGATGGGAAAGACTGCGTCTTAATGATTGGACAAGATTTCATCAAACAAAAATGATATAATGCAAAAAAAAAAAAAGAAAAAAAGAAAAAAGCAATTTAAAATAGAAGCAGCAGCTCAGTATCAGGTACTCTATCTCTGAGCAGGAAGTGAGTTGTCTTAACTTCAATAGGATGGAGGGAGATCAGGACCAAAAGTCAAAACCAGTTGAAGCCAGTGCTCCTTATTCTCAACCTTTTGTAACTTAAGGCGAAAATCACCACCATCCCAAATAAATGACAAACAAATTATAACATGACCAAAAATTGTGGGAAAAAAAGGGTTCTAACAGGATTTCACCACATTTAACACACTTAGCATTTGGCTATAAGCATCATTACCTGCCATTATGAATCTAAATTTATTCTAGTCAGGGTCATATTTTCTCAACGCATGCTTTGGAGCTTTTACTGACACAGGGATGACATCAATTATTGTTTCAAAAACCGTCTTGTGCCACTGCATCCGAGGGAACGTTAGCTAGCTGTGGCAGACGTTAGCTAGTAGTGACAGACATTACTTATCTGTGGCAGATATTAGCTAGCTGTGGCAGACGTTAGCTAGTAGTGGCAGACATTACTTATCTGTGGCAGATATTAGCTAGCTGTGGCAGACGTTAGCTAGTAGTGGCAGACATTACCTAGCTGTGGCAGACGTTAGCTAGTAGTGGCAGACATTACCTAGCTGTGGGAGACGTTAGCTATTAGTGGCAGACATTACCTAGCTGTGGCAGATGTTAGCTAGCTGTGGCAGACATTAGCTAGCTGTGGCAGATATTAGCTAGCTGTGGCAGACATTAGCTATTGGTTGCAGACGTTAGCTAGTAGTGGCAGGCATTAGCTAGCTGTGGCAGATATTAGCTAGCTGTGGCATATATTAGCAAATAATGGCAGCCATTAGCTAGCTGTGGTAGAACACATTTGTCTGGTGATTTTCAAATGTAACTGGTCATTGAAATTATGCATATTTCTTTTTATTTATGTGAATTCTTGCACATTTAGATATAAAAAATAACTATCTTTCTAAATCAATTTTTTGACATAATAATAATGACAATAATCTGACCATTTGGCAGTACCAATCCCTCCGTGGCCCACTAGATGACAATATGATGGGACTCGGCACTGAAGCACAGTGATATGAGCAAAATTAATATCACACTCAATATAAGAAATTCAAGATTGACACAAGAGATGCAGAAGCACATTAAAGAAATAGTCTGGTCTCATGTGCATATCCCTGGAGTACGATTTCAACATTTTTTCTACAACATAAAGAAAAGGCTCTCATTTTGAGCAGTTTTGATTAAGAAATATCAGTCTTTAATCATAGTACTGTATGACCTAACCTGATTTATGGACATGTATTCCTAAGACAACCACTCCGGTCCAGATGTAGAGGAAGCTCTCTATATGAAAGTCAACATCAAACACTTTGATGCTAATAAAAATAACATCTTATACATTAATGAAGAGTGTCCTGAATGTACTCCTAATAAGATCTGTTGGGAGACGATGGTTGGTCATTGCATGAAAAGACTTCTTCATTCAGAATGGCTGCTGCTTTATCTTCCACAGCAAAATAACAGAAAACCAAACATGAAACATGGAGGATTTTCTGTCCTGGAAACCCAGATCTCGCTCAAAAAGGGGGCTGCAGGACACCACTGTGGATTGACGCTAAAGTATGCGGTCAGTGTCAAGAGTTTGTTTTTCGCGTTCTTGCCCACAACTTTAATTTTAAAGGGATCTTTTCTAAGAAGCAAACACACTCGAGTTGGGCGTCTCTGGTTTCTCAGAACATGTTTTGATGTTAGAAGACGACGAGGGGCTTCAGCCAAATTAATTTGTCCGCTAACGTAATGGTCAGACCTTTTATCACTATTTATTTTTGGATTCTTTGTCGTGTGTACGACCCGAGGAAGAAAATGGATCAATAAATGGATGGGTAGTTATAGCCTAATAGAACATACTGATCGTTGTGAGACATTATTTGCTTGTGGCGGCACGCCACAATATCAACACTGAACGCCACATATTCAATATTATTTTCTATTTTTTATACTATTCTACTATAACATAACATAACATGCTCATTAGCGCCTAGCTAGTAAGGACAGCTACAAGTTGACATTAGAATACAGCAGGGTCATTGAGGTTAGCATGCTGTACGTAGCTGCTAGTTTGTTTTGAACAGGGCTTCAACCAGTGCTGCTGTGGCAGCTGAAGCAGAAGGGATAGCTGTAGCAATGAGGAGACAGATGTAGGAGAGGAGGAGGAGGAGGAGGAGGAGGAGGATGGCAGCCAACATGCTGCTGTGGGAGAGCCAGGTAGGGCAGAAGCAACATGTAAGACAGACAGCATTATGTATTCTTCGAATTTCACCCATCCTCAGCTGGTCACCCTAATCCCAGCATGCTTGGGTTTCAGCTCCCAGATCACATCCTTCGACTCCCAGTTGATCTGTCCAACATATTTGTCGGACTGGGAACGCTGGAGCCTTACTGGCCCAGATTCCAGGACATCAGGTTGAATTCACGCAGCCAATTAACCAATGAATGTCCCTCGAGTGCTGGAGGCGTCTTGGCAAGGCTTCACTTGTCTTTCTGTTCATGCGTGTGTGCATAAATAGACACAAGTTACACAGTTAATTAAATGTCTTAATGTGCTTTATTGAATAAAAGTAGCACCTATTTTGTGTTTTTGTTTTATGTATCAGTTTGTCTGTGACTCCATGTGTTCAGACTGAAATTCCCAGAATGCAATAGGGTCATAGAGAATGTGAAACCTGCGGTCTGGTCTCATAGGTGGAAACAGTAGCTTGTTCAGGAAGAACAAAACCAGCTCCCCCAGTAATATCTGGTCGAGGGAGGCTCACTCGTTGCAGTCACTACATCCACGTTGCTCCCTGCTCCTCGGCGCTCCCGTGGGAAAACACGCCTTATCTCCCTGCCCCATCAGTGGCCCCTCCTCACAACTTCAGCTCCCAAAGCGAGGAGATAAGAGTGAAATTTGATTATTTAATGTCCCCGAAAGATATTAGCTCAAAATTAAAGGAACACAAACCCCTCCTCTATCTCACGTCGATCTCTCGTAAGGTCACGTTAGAGATCAGACGATGTTTTGACTCAAGTGACATGAGAAAGAAACAGAATTTTTGCCTTGAGTGGAGTGGTGCAGCAGGAGGAACTATGACAGGCTGCATGGGGGGTGACCTTTAATGGGGTTTGCCAGCAACAACAGGATTTCACCTGAGATATTTACTCTCACAAAAGACAGCTAAGATTGATTATATAAAGTGGACAACTTATATAATAGTATCCTTAGCATGATTATTTATGAGGTTTTATACTAACGAGGACATGTACCGGCTGTGATACAATTACAAATCTATGGATCAATCATGATTACAGCCTTAAAATGGTCATTCAAAAGACATCTAGGGTCAGGATTTCATGATACCATTCTTTATTAAAGGGACAGTTCACCACAAAACCAAGAATACATATTCTTCCTCTTACCTGTAGTGCTATTGATCATCTAGATAGTTTTGGTGTGAGTGTCTCAGTTTTGGAGATATCAGCTGTAGAGATGTCT
>JBBPCS010000161.1:32167-48138 GCA_037974645.1 Hollardia meadi
TGGCAGACGTTAGCTAGCTGTGGCAGATGTTAGCTAGCTGTGGCAGACGTTAGCTAGCTGTGGCAGACGTTAGCTAGTAGTGCAGAACACGTTTCTCTGGTGATTTTCAAATGTAACTGGTCATTGAAATTATGAGTTTTAATTTTCTTTATTTAGGTGAATTCTTGAGCACCTTTAGATATAAAAAATTACTCTGTGTAGATTACAAAAATACAAATAATAATAACAATCTAACCATTTGGCAGTACCACTAGACCCGCTAGATGATGCTCTGAGGCCCACCATGGGCCCCGGCTCACTGGTTGAGAATAACTGCTTTAAGTTATGAGTTTGTTTGTTTCTTGTTGTTTTTGTATTTTGGGCTACTCTGTAATTTCCTTTGCAAACGGATCTTGACACCCACACAACCTGTGGATGTGCACAGTGGAGTCTTTGACGTGTCTGTTGTTATTTCTGTCTAGTTTACATCTGCTTTCAGTTTTTTTTGTGAGACACTCAGTGGTGAACCTGTTTGCTGGAGGCACCTCTTTTATAAATAAACATTATAAAAGCTCTGTATAAATAACCTTGACCTGGCCGAGATGATGTAATCCCAGAGATTCATGACTCTATTAAATGCTTACACAACGCCGGCTGCCCACTCCACTCCAAACTTCCCCTCTACACTTCAGGACCCCTTACGCTGACTCAACCGCTCTTTTTACACAAAGTGGATCTTATATAATTGGCGCAGCACCACTGAGGGCTGAGATACAGCGCGGTCAGAAAAAAAACAAAAAGAAAAAACAGCTGAAAGCTTGTTCTCAGCAGCGGTGATTTAAAAATGACCTTTCAGCTGACTCACAGGGCCACTTAGCAGGGAAAGAGCTCTTCAGATACACTTAGACATACGACTCTTTCATACTCTGTTTGATGCATTTATAAGAAAAAAGCTGCACAAATTCCACAAATCTGCCTGTAGGATCTTTTATGTGGCTTCTAAAGCAAATTAACTTGAACTGAAGCACACCACAAAAACCACCACCACTAAAAAGTGACTAAAATCTGCTAATTCTGACTGGAATTTTAATAATTTTGTAAAATCACCATTTTAATCTTGTAGTAGAAAGACTGAGCAACATAAAATATTAGAATGAAAAATCAAACGAACAACTGGAGAGAGAGGGCTGAAAACTCAATTGTACCTTATGGTTCTCCAGAGGATCCTTCATCGCGAATGTCTGAATGAACTCCTCAGGGCCAATAAAACTCAGCCTGTCCTGAAGGCAGAGAGAGAAAACTATCAGGACAATAATAACAGTGTTATATAAGAGGGAGATGAATAAAATAAAGATGTTGAGAAGAGTGAAAATTAGAAAAAGAAGATGCTTGAGAAAACTGGAGATGATGATGGAAAAAAATTGCGTGGAAGGAGAGATATAACTATAAAGGTTCATTACAAAAACACCAAAAAACACACTTACAAGTAATTAAACATGTGCTCTTAAAAGAAAAAAACAGCATTTGACTGAAAACAATCTATCTTTATATCAAATAACAGGATTCATAAACTTTGTACATGTGCCGCCGCAGCAAAACAGACCACACAAAGAGGTTTATGAGAAAACAATTAAACACAAAACACAAAAAAAAACATAAAACACAAGCAACTTAGCAGTTTAACATTTTCATTAAGCCTGTAAATGAGTGTTTTTAGCTTTTACACCACCAAAATAATAAATTCACTAAATTTAGATGAGAAAAAACACATGCCAAGACAATAAAACAACTCCATTTCATCGCAGACACAACAGATGGTTACACGGGAGACACATTACTACAAAAACAAGACTCCCAAATCTTATCCCGTCTCACTTCTTACCAGTTCGATGTGTGTGAGCTGCTGGGCGAGGATGAAGGCGTCGTCGCACACGCTCATGACGTCACTTCGCTGACCCGAGGCCTGTTTGCTTTTCAGGGAAGCGGGCCGCTCCATCGCCACGGCGTTGAGCGCGGCGACGGCCTCCTCGTACTGGCCGAGGGCAGAGAGGCGTTTGATCAGCCGCTGGGTCATCTGCTGCATGGCTCGCCAGGAGTACTGCAGGCGTGACACAAACATGGCATCATTTCCTTCATCCACCAGCCCGAACTACAGACGCGCGCTCAGATCTGTCCAGATTGCAGCTAGAAAAGTTAAACTACAGCCATGCTAACAGTGCTTAAGCTAAATGCTAACACCAGCATGCTCTTCATGACACTGCTAACACGACGGTTTTAGCAGGTATAATGTTATATTCACCATCTTAGTTTGTGTTAGCATGCTATCATTTGCTAATTAGCACTAAACACCAAGTACAACTCCTAACATTGTGATGCTAGCATGGCTAAATATTGTAAAATGAGTTTGATTATTGCAAGGTTACCCCGCTACCCGTCGAGTTGGTCTGACTACGACTATTTTCTATCACTTTTGGACCAATAATACCAGTTCTGGCCAAACTAAGGTAGCCATATTTGGCTAGCTACCTGATCCGAGTCACTGCACAATGTGAGTCGCATGCGTGACTGCGTCCGCCATCTTGGACATCTAACTAAGGTAACGCCACTTAAACCACACGCAGAACTTTGATTCAATTGATTTGTTAGGTTTAGCTGTTAATAATGGTTAGGATTACATTTTTACAGTTTTACTGCAGTTCTGGTGTGGTTTGTCCGAGTGGTGTTGCCATCCATACCTCTCCAATATGGCGGACGCGCTCGCACAGCAACTCAGACCAGGTAGTGATAGGGTGCAGGTTTGAGTTAAGAATAAGCTGTAGTTAACTTTGGGCTAGTGTTGCCACCTTTAATCATTCCCAGGACCAAGATGTGTCATTCGTCATGAATCTGGCAACCAGGAGTGCTGGATTTATGCCACCGCTGGACCGAGAGGTAAACAAAAATCCCTCTCTACACATGTTCCGATGTGTTCTTTGCTTAAAATAGTTTTAAAACGTACCTCATCCCCTCGGGCCACATGGTGCGTCATGTCTTTGAGGCAGCGCATCATCCTATCGTCCCTGAAGTCGTACGGAAACGTCTCCGTCCACTCGGTCAGCAGCTGCACCAGCTTCGGCGCCACCTCACGGAAACGGATCTAAAAAAACATGTCAAGTGTCATCGAAGTAGATATTAGGTCGTTTTAGCATTTGTGGGTGTAATCTGTCTTAACAAAACCTCATAACCTTTATGTCTTAAAACAGCACAAATCCTGTGGTTTGACTTTCTGAGACAATAAGCTGCTGTTATTTGTTTTTTTGTTTACTTTATTGTTCCTACTTAATGTGTTCCCTTCATTTTTTATTTCCCTTGTGTCAGTTTGAATCCTCTGTCTTTTCTGGGATTTTTTTGCTTATGAAATAATCAATATTTTCTACTAAAGAAGAATTACAGAGGTTTGTGTGTGTCTGCGGAGTGTAGCAGCATTAAAGTGGGTGTGTACAATGGAGAGGAATAATTATACCTGTGTCCATGCGTACCTGTGTGTGTGCTGTGTGTGTGTGTTCATATGTGTGAACTTCGCCCACCTTATCCAGCAGGGCGTCTCCGGACCGCTGCTGCTCCACACACAGGTGACAAACCCTCGTCATGAGCTCGTACGGGTGCAGGAAGAGGCGCGAGCTCAGCAGGAAGGTGAACACGTACGACCTCTGATGACGAGGAAACAACACAGCTGTCAGAGGAACGGCAGAGCACAAGAACAGACGACACTAAAACATTTGAAGCAGTTTCCTTACATCAGGGTAGTAGTCGACTGTGGGAACCAGGTGCTGGATCAGCGCCTCAAGGGATGCTGAGACCAGGCTGTTGTCATGGTAACACATCTCCCCATAGCTAGCAGTGACGGCATGTCCATAAAGTCTGCCTTTCGACGTAACGGAATTGTTACGACACGACTGCTCGCTGCCACTGCCGCTGCCGCTGCTGTGGCGGTACGCTCGTCCAGGACAGGAAGTGCTGTGCTGCCGCGGGCTGTGCGGCTGCTGTGAGGAGTACGGGTTCTCCGACACTGTGCAGCTGCTGTTGCTGTAATGATGCTCCTTCGCCGCCGCAGAGGAGACGGAGGAGCTGCGGTACGAACTGTGAGGCTGGGGTGTGTCGTAGGGGTTTTCCGCGGAACAGTAGGCGCCGTTGTAGACGTTTTCCTTGGCGGGGTTTGGGCCGGTGCCGTTGCGGTAGGGGCTGTGAGGCTGAGGACGGTTGTTGTTGTTGGTGTAAGAGCTGAACTTTCCGGCATACGGGGTCGTGGGAGGCATGTTGACCTGCAGAGAAGACACAAACCCCTAATTATATGTAATTTTTGGACATGATATCAATATACATCATGATATATAAAGTGTAATACCTGACACATCAACATATTTCATCACATAGATGCAAAAACCATGTAAAAATGCAAAAAGCAGTTTTGCAACAATGCCCGCAGTGATCGACAGTTATCAACTTATGAATTATTTGAATAATTTTTGGCAGCCTGAGGGGATAAAACTATCCAGTATTTCATAAGAAAACTGCAATAATTAGAGAAAACTCTGTTTTTAAACTTTTGCGCAGCAGAGTATGTTTTAAATTTGTTCAAATCTCATTAATCCAGGGTTTTTCCTGGCTCAGGGTCTGCAAACAGAACTGGCTGGGCGATAAATGCCAGGTGAAAAACTTTCATTTCAGTTGTTTAATAAACTCTTATTAAACACATTTGGAGAAAAATCTGAATTCTCAATTTTCTCTCAATAAATATGGAACCATAAAAAATCTAGGTGGGCGCAATTTTTTATTTTTTAGGCTGTTATTTTCCCTCAGAGTCAGTAATTCCAGTTGAGAAGTTAACTGGTGGAGGCTGTGCAGCCGTTTGCCACCATCAGAGCTAAAATCTGAAGATGCTGATAGTTTATAAAACGTCCAGTCGATTATTGAGACTAGCTGTAGAGCCAAAGCTGACATGTTCACACTGCTTTTTTAAAAAAAATCTCCAATCAACAGTCCAAAACTTTAATTTATTCAATTAAAAAAACAAAACAGCTAAAGCACACACTGAAGAAGCTGGAACCACATAATAATAAATGATT
This sequence comes from Hollardia meadi, assembly GCA_037974645.1. NCBI lineage: Eukaryota > Metazoa > Chordata > Actinopteri > Tetraodontiformes > Triacanthodidae > Hollardia > Hollardia meadi. The sequence goes on from JBBPCS010000161.1 coordinate 37,252, forward strand.
TTGTTAATTACAGCATCCCTGGGAATGTTTTTTTTTTTTTGCAGCGTTCGCATGTTGTGAAAATATCTGTTTGAGCAACTCGATCACGCAATGCAAAGACTTGAGACATGTCTGTGAAAGTAATTATACTTAATCACATAATTTTAGCCCTCCTCTGTTTACTGTTTTGGCTTTGAACTGTTGAAAGAACCCTTCGTGTGAAATCTACTTTCCCTAAAAGTTATTTAAAAAGATTTAACATACTTTTTTCCCCCACTGTCTCCTGCTTTAGCTTTTGTCACATTCCTGAAGCTGTGTTTTTGGCATCAGGGCTGCATTAGGGGGAAAAAAAAAAGGCCAACAGATGGATGATCTCAAGACAGCAGCGATTTCTTTGTCGTAATGGTGTAGATAATTGGATCTGAGTTAGGTAAGCTGATCCCGGATCACCACCAAGGCGTGCTTTAACTCTGGAGCCATCTTTATCCTGCTACTGCGGTCTGTCCAGGAACCACATGCCAGCGTAAATCAAGCCGCACACACACGCACACACACACCCCACACAGCGACGTATACACATGCACTGTGCCAGAAAACCCAACCCTGCAGGACTCCAGCAGACCTTTGTTTGTCCATCACAGCGCCGACAGAGGAGTGTCTGCCTGAGCCAACATCTTATGCACACACACACACACACCCTTGTCCACCATGGCGCCTTGCCTCATGTTGATATAATCCAAACACACACGTCATACATAAACAAATGATGGCCTGAGCGACACACACACACTCTTGTATACCACAGCGCCTGGCGTCATGCCAGTGTAAGCCTGTCCAGTGCCAGCCCGTGCACTCTGTGATCTCTGCTGCTGTTTTCCTTCTAACTCTGTTAACAGATTACAGTGGCTTTACCATCCTAAAGTTACAATATGTAATCTGGAACAGCGCGGCTCCGGTGATCAAGCTGAGATAAGAATCTACAGAGTCTTATTTACTCGAGTTCGGATGCCTTTTTTTTTTCTGTCTCCAAGCTTGTGTTTGCATTGAAAGGTGACCAAAAGGGAAACGCGTCTAAAAAATTCAAAACCACTCTCGGTTTTTCGAGACGGACTTCCTCAAAAGTTGACCCTTAGGCTGGTCTGCGGCTTCCATGCTGCAGCACTGAAATTTTACTCGCTCTAAATCATAGTGTGGACGACTTAATGATGATGTTGGGAGCATAATTTCATACTGAGAGCATTGTTTAAGTTCTCTTGTTTGTAAACTTTGAACGATTGCAGCCTCACAAAGGGCTTTAATGTGGTGATGAAAATACAGGAAAAGGCAGAAATGCATAGTTTTGTTCAGACATTGTACAAACAAAACCACAAAAATCCTGTTTCATGTGTGCTGGCCGGGTTTGTCCCTGTGCTGAACTGCTTAAAAATAAGCTTTGTAGGTCATTTTCCCTCTGTCTGGCATCTGTTTTGTAATGTGACACAACAGACAATATCTCCTGTGTTGACAAAGGGCACAAGCGGCAGTGTGTGGTGCACAAAATGCCATAACCCAGTTCATCAAAAGGTTATCACTAATGAGATGTTTGATGGAGCTGCAGGCAAAATATAATCTGCTAATGGATTCAAACCAGTGAAATTTGTCCAAACTGCTTCAAGGAGACAAAGTAATTTGGTGGATTTAAAGGAACAGGTCACCTAAAAATGAAAATTCGGTCATCATCTCCGGCGTAATCCGAGTCTCCAGAAGCCCTGACGTCCCAAAGTGATTTGAAAAGACTTTATTTAGACTTTTTTAAAGCTGAAATATCCACCGTAGCTGCTAGCTAACTGCATTAGCACGCACCCCGCCCTAGTGGATTTTGGCTTAAAATAAGATGCAATTAATGTTTTTTCAAATAAATTTGGGATCTCAGATCTTCCAGAGACTTGGATTACCCCAGCCGAGCTGTACGGAGCCATTTTCTTTTACGTTTTTAAACAAGTCCCCAGTTTGTTCTGTTGTTTAGGAGAATGCTGCAACACTGTTTTAATGTGAACCTCCAACCAAGAAACTTTATATGACTTTTCATCGATATACAGGGATCAGATAATGACCGAATTTTCTTTTTTTTTTGGTGAACTATTCAATGTGACAGCTGTCAAACAGCTTACTGTGAATGTCTTTGTCACCATTCTCTTAATTTCTTTTTCTTTCTTTTAATGGAAAGTTTTAGTGTCCGATTCATGTTTGAAAGCGTGTTTGAATAAATTGATTAGTGGGAAGTGCTGGTGCTCATCCATCCCTGCAGATTAACAGAAGCATCGAAGGCTTGAGTCTTAAACTTCACTCCAGTTGGTTCCAGAGCTGAAAACAACCTAAATACCTTAGGCAGACTTTTTTTTTTCTTCTAAATCACATAACGTGGTTTTAAAAAGGTGCACCCGGCTATGCTGAGACCAGTCATAACGGGTGGGGGAGAACGAGGGGGAGGGCTTCAACAAAAGAGGTATTATCTATCCTGTCATGGCATTACCAGCCACACAAAGACCCCCAGGAAGAGATCAGAACAGATCAAGGCAGATCAGACACACACAGCAGCTTTCACACACTCTGCTCGCCACCGTCGGGCCGTGTGACGCCCTGAATCTGCGCCAACTGAGGCTGGGATCATTTTCACATCAGTAAAACCAGTAAAGCAGATTTTCTCATTCTTCTAAAAGGTGTGAACTCTTTCTGGCATTATCTGCAGTGAGGCTATGTGCCGTAAAGCCACCAGTTTTATTTGCCAAACTGTGATAAGAGGGTATCGAAACTCCGATATTGACATAAGCAGATATACAGTAACTGCACGTGGTACCTCAAGGTCAGCTCTCATTTAGTGCAGGCAATACAGGCACACGAGACTATAAAACATAACAGTATAATCATGAATTGTTGTGTGTGAGCACTCTGCAGCTGATTTGGTCAGTCTAAATTGCCCCTATTCAAAACCAATTGACCCCAGTGAGCATCTATGTACTCACTGACCTAGTAACAGTCAGTGCTGAAACCACAACAGAACCTGAAACAAGAGAAAATGTGTTGGCAAAGTCTGCTTTTTGTGACGTCTTAGCAAGTGTAAGGCCTTTAAACAGGACTAGTGGCTAGAAATCAATCAACATCAGTGTTAACATCAACATCTTAGGTAGCTGCGAAACACTAAGATCTGGTCTAAATTACTGATTCATTTGTCGTGATTGGGATATTCTGTCTATATTGCCCAGTTTATTTGAAAGCAATTGAATAAAATCCAATGGGGCTCAATAATCTGTGTTCACAACAGGGATGCCAAGTCCCTTCAAATGTACTAACTTGTGTTGGGTTCAGCATGTAGGACACGCATGGGCAGAACCGGCCCAAAATCCGACCCGCAACGTCCTCAAAGAAAAATTAAATAATCCCCCCCAAAAAACGGCAGAATGTAGCTGTTGTGAGTTAGCGGTTGTGAAGGCAGACACATGAGTCAGGACGAATGCTTCAAAAAAGAGAAAAGTCGACTTACAAGCTACGCTAATGGTATGAAATGGTACAAACTTCCTGTCTCCTAAGTGGGCGTGGTCGCCTCTCCCACCCATCCCACTGTTCCTTTTTTACACTTACATAACACTGAGGGTATTGTTTGTCCATGTCAAATCAAATAAACATTAGATACAGCCATATATTTAATGTTTTCGCCTTACTTTGGCGCTCGTTTGTCTGCTAGCTTAATACGCTCGCTACAGATCTCGTGAGTGTGTTGCTGAGGCAGAGATAGGTCTCGAACAAACAAATTTCTCCCATTAGAATGAATAGACTTGCCGGACGTGCCGCTAGTCTCCTAAAGGGGCGGGGCAGTGAAGAATCCCGCGTGACACAGATACAGGAAATAACTCGTCAGTGAACCGTCTCGATTTCCGACCAAGAGAGTATCGCAGCGTTCAAGGAATACAAACTGTGTTCCAACTTGTCGGGCAGGATATTTTTACAAAGCAGTCAACCATCCAAGAATCAGCCAACCAAAGTTAGCTACATGCTGTCATACAAGCTCACCAAACAGAGCACAACTTTCTCTGATGGAGAATTTTTAAAAGGCTGGATGGTAGAGGCGGCTAGCATACTGTGCCCAGACAACAAAGGTCTTTTAGGCCTTTGCTTACTTTATCCAATTCAGTTTGACCCTCATTCAGTATGAAAAACATGGCCACCCCTGCTGTAGGTTAACACAACGTGGACACATTGTGCAAGAGAAATCCACCTGATAACAGGACCTGTAAAACAATTTATCAGAGGTCAAAGTAATGCAGCGCTATCTTTGCTCTACTTTGCACTTTATGCACGCTGACAGTAATAAGTTGCAGCAGGTAAGAGATAAAGTCTGAGGGAAAACCTTTCAGTCAGCCTTATTCACAACAATAAAGGAGGTTAAAGTCCAGGCTGTGTCACTTACTGGTGGTGTTGTCAAAGCTGCATGCTAAATAGTTTTATTGGAGTTAACCCTTTAAACTGCAACACAGAACTTCTGTGAGATGAGGTCAGTAACCTACACAGAGCACTTCTACCAAAAGAAAAACATTTTTTCTCTGGAAGGAGGGTTTCACTCCCAAACTTTGATTTGTTACATCCTGTGAGATAAGAGGTGACTTAAAATGCCATTTATGCCAAATAGGATGAATCTATGACACCTCAGTTCGTGGAGTGGGGACAGTCTGGTCTTAATTTTGTGATAAAGTGCCTCAAATGTGGCCCGTTGAAACTTTTAAATGCCATCAGACCTGACGAACTCACCACACCTTGTTGACAACTTTGAATTATGCTCATGCAACTCATGTTTTTAATCAGCGAGCTGTTACCTCTCACCTGGCACCACCATGCACTGGTTCTGCAGTTGGCATTTAATGGAACTCTATTATTGCAGAAATGGTCGGGTTTTGGTGAACGTGGCACGATGATGTCATGATTCTTTATTCATTACATGGGATTCAAGTCAACAAATTAGTCGAGATGATTAGTCGATTCATCAATTGGTTGATTGAAAGAAAATAAATCTTTTGATTAGTGGTGTACGAACATATCAATACACTTGAGTATTGCAACATGCTCAAACAACAAAAAGTTAGCATTATGCATATGCTAATGTGCTCTTTATATTAAGACAAGTATCGCAATATATCACAATATGTTGAACCGTAACCCCGGAATTGTGATTCGTATCATATCACTAGATTCTTGCCAATACACACTCCTATAGTTTTGATAGTTGGTTAATCGTTTCAAGCAAAAATACCAAACATAGTTCCAACTCTGCTTTTTTTCTTCATCTTATGTGATGATTAAACAAAGTAAGAGATCTGAAGACATAACCTTGGACAAAAGGATATTTTAATTGTAACTTTTTCCCATTTTCTGACATTTTTAGACCCAATGATTAATCAAAAACATAATAATCACTAATTAAAATAATAGTAGGATCCTTGCAGTGGACACGTCCATCTCTTCTTCTGTATTTAAAACATATGAATAATCAGAATCATCAATATGCTATTTGGTTCTACTTGGCTGTTCAAGCTGAAGAGTTCTCATGTTTGAGGTCTGAGAGTCTGCACCGTCACCACCGGACTTCAACCATCATCATCATCACAAACGAGGCGAAGTGAAGTAGGAGCTCAAACAGACGTACGGGGTCAGACGAGGCCTGCAGCCGCTGGCACCAGTTTAAAAAGCACCAGACCCCCCCGGAAACCCGCTGACCAGTTTAAAAACCTGCACCTGCTAAACTCAATGTGACAGAGAGGCAAGCAGAGCCGGATACAGACGCCACGCTCAGATTGGCCGGAGAGATACGAGGGATACAATTCACCCACGGCTGGGCCTGTTTTTCATCTCACACACTGCATTCAAGCATGCTTTTCTTTGTGTGCAAGCTCTAAACACACACACAAACACACACCCACTACAGGGTGGCACACAAGCTCACACACACACAAACACACACCTGTCCCTTGTATGATCTGGTAGGCTAGTACAGTATTAACCTAGAGCCAGACAGGATAAAGACACATTATCTCCTCTGCTTCTGGCTTATAATAAACCTGAGCTCTCGCTAACACACAAACACATTTTCTGTCGTCGATAAACCGACAGATCCCACAAACCACTGCAGGAACATCAGGATTAAAGTCACAAAACAACTGCACTTGATTGTTTTTAGGCCGGTTGAAGCCTCAAATGTGGCTTGTGCTCCTCAGGCTGCCTTGGTGTTAATTATTAAATAAGTTGAACCATTTAATTTGAGGTTTATTTGAGCAGTGTGGGAACTGAGGCATGCATTCCAGCAAATTAAGAGCCCACTGGTTTATATATAGAGGTGTGGAGGGAATAAAGCTGTTTAAAGTCTGCTTGGCCAGAAGTACACACACTTTCTCTCAGTCTTTTTTCTTTTCCCCACAGACAAATACACAATCTGTTATTCTCTCTCACACACACAGACACACATGAACACACACACACACACACACACACACACACACACACACACACCAGGCCACCATGCCTGGTCTACATTATGGGCTTCTGACTGAGTCATAACACAGTAAAAGTAAAAGCTGACTGTGAAAAAGCCATGCTGCGGAACCACAGTCCCATCACAGGTGCTGGTATGAGTAACGTTTGTTTCTTGTCTGACAGCCAGCCTAATTATAAACTCACATGGGTGGTAAACAATAACAACAACAAATGTGGAGAGGAAGAATGTTGGCACTGGGTTTTGTTTTTTTTCAAACATTACAAGACTGAATAAAAGCTGATTTTATGAGTATAAAGTTTCATTTTAGGAAATTAACTGTTAGAGCCATGAGATAAAGCTTAATTATCGGTATAAAGAAGAATCAGAGCAATTTAGTTATCCTAAATATTCAAATGCAATGAAATAAAACCTTGCAGAAATGATTTTCTGACTATAAACATTAAGTTTGTAGAGTAAAATGTGTTATTATCACATTTAAAACTACATTTGCATCCAGTAAAAATAAATACATTCTGACCATGAAGCTTAATAAAGTTTATTGTCACTATAAATAACCCCATCATCCACACCCTGAACAACTTACCACTTGCGTGATGCAGCTCCAATTTCTTTCACTGGCAGAAGCGGTTGGAAAAGAAACGAGACGAGACTATCCCAAAACTGTTTGTGATCTGCGATCCGGTTAAAGCTGCACGGTGTAAAACACACAGATAAGTCTTTCAGCAGTGTGCCTGCGCCGTGCTCTCCTCCATTGTGTCTCTGATCCTCATAGTTGAGTCAATTTGAACCAGCAGCGCCGCACAGAGCCTCGAAGAGAGGCGTATTCAAATGACTTCCATACAGCCGGGAAAACCGACCAATCGCTGCACGGGGGTGGGTGCCTCTAGGGGCGGCGCGGCCCAATCGCAGCGGAGGAGTCGAAAAATCGAAATTTCCGGAGATTCTGATTGGCTGGCTCGCAGTTCGCCGAGTTTCTTTCTTTTCAACCGCAGCCAGGAGCAGTGAATGCTTTTGTTGGAGAGCTGAAATACGGAAGGTGTAAGGTTTCCCCCTGGAATGTGATTGTGTGTGTGTGTGTGTGTGTGTGTGTGTGTGTGTGTAAGTTGCTCTCAGAGTTTGTGAGAGCATAAGCTTCCGAGCTGGTTTATTTAGTGTTTGGAAAGTTTTATGTTGTACAGAGAGTTATCCAAGACGAAAATTAGCTAGCTGTTCTATAGCTATTCTACTGCTAGAAATATGCTAGTCATATAGAAAATAGGCTTAAGCATAGCGTAGCATTGTTTTTGTATATAAAGCTAATTTGCCACAAACAATAACAGCTAACATTTGAGTGTTTTTTCCCTATCTGTCTTAGGTTGCCATTCATTTCAGCACTATATGGAAATCAAATTGCAGTGGATGGATAGCATAAATTTGTCCAGATATAGGTAATTCTTGACAATATTTTGTTAGCTTAAAGCTGCATTCATTCATTCATTTATTTGGTCAATTGTGGGCAGTGGAACAAACTGAAAACACATTTGACACATGTCTCATAACACTGATTATCTTTATTTTATATGCTTTATTCCTTTATTAGGTTGGTAAAGGACAAAATTATGACAACTGGGATGTTGGCGGAGGCTATATCCTTGCCCAAACCAGCTAAGTTGGGAAGCCGAGAAGCCAACTATTCATCTGACCAAGGTAGAAACTCATGCATCTAACCTAGCAACACAGCTACTGGCTCGGCTGGTTATTAGCTATTCGAAAGCTGGTAACTTCAAGTTTGTGGGCTAGAGAACCAAAACAAGCTAAACGTCCCTACAGTGCTCCAACTAGAACTGAGAAGAACTGCAGAGTTGGGTGATAATTCTCTGTCGATTCATTACAACAAGTGGCCTGTTTAATATAAGTGATTAGAATAATTGTTAACAAAAAAATTAAAGCCACACTGATTAGTGTAGCTTTAATATTTTTTGTTGAAGTTGTGTTAATGTCGTGTCAATGCAGTTGAAATCAGGATTTATCAAGTATTGTTGGTGCAAGATTTCAAAGTTAGTTTATAACACTTTGATTGTGCCACATACAACTTCTACATGCACTATATGTGTGTGTAAAGGTGCAGTATAATGAACATACTCTTAAACCACATTTGGTCATTTATACCAGGATTCTTGTCACAGGTCCGTTTTCACAAGACCTAGATCTTGAACTGTATGTTGCTAAACCACAAATTGTATCTGATTTGCGTAAATCTATAAACAGTTATTGACTCAGCTGTCGGGGGTACACTATTGAACATAGGCATTAAAGGCAAAGTGGTAATTATCAGGACTTTTTTTATTTACAAGGACTGCGTTAATTGCATGTGGTTGCATTATTTAAGAAAAACAGTCTTGATGGTTTTCTTCATATCCGATGGGATTTTGAAAGGATTTCACAAGCCTACACAGTTGGAAAAATTACTCAACCCATAACACAAAGTTATCCTTAAATTGAAGTGAAAACAAGATTATCTAAATTAGGATTTCATGTAACAACATGAAAATATACAGTGAATCCTGCTCTACTTGTGTGCAGTCTTTCTATCCTGTGTGGGTCTTTTTAGGCACCAATAGGGTTAAAATGAAGCAAAATTCAGACTGTGGACACTTTTTTACTATTATAAAAACACACCTCATCTCTTTCTCTTAATGTTTAGAATATACTCTAAATATATATACTATACTCCCCCTAACAGTCTAATTTCCTCTAAAATATGGTAATTAAAGCAAGGTGGGTGCACGTCATACCCACCCCCTCAACTACCACCGCACCGCTGCCATCTACCTCAGCACAGTCCAGTCCTTTTCATTGCATAAACATCAAATTACATAAACACAGCATTATACTTACACTACAGCCGGGCCCTGAAGTTGTGGGCGGCGCTCATTTTTTGATCACTGACGCCTCTTACATTGTGACACATCACTGCTCATGCGAGAATAGCTGATCTCTTGAGTCTTTCAGGCTGCAGGGTTTTTCTCATCTCAATAACCCGACTCCTACACCAGGCACCCGAGTGCACAGCTTCCGGCCATATGTGCAAACACAAAGTACGCCCATGCACACACAAAAAGACACACACAGACACATGCACACGCATCTCCTTCCGGTGGTACTTGACCGTGGCGACGCTCTAGTGAGGGCCCTCATGAGATTTGGACTTTTTCGATGGGCTGCTTGACGCACACGGCCGCGAGGGTGCTGTTGAGCACGACTTCCTATGAAATCAAGGATGTCGATGTAAATAAGATTAACCTCAGCTAGTGCTCATAATCCCAGCTTGGATGTTTGTCACATGTCCCACATCTCTCGGTTGAAAATGTCAAGTAAAGCCAAAATGGTCAAGAAGCAATGAATAAAAAGTTATTTTTCTGAAACACATCCTATGCAACCATTACGACACTTAACCATTTATCATTGCGTGTTATGAATGAGTGCAAACGTTCTCCAGCTTAAAATGGTTCCCATACATAACAAAAGAGAGAATTCACTGTCTTTTTAATACGACTTTAATGACTTAATTTTCTTCTAACAAGACAGAATGTAATAACGGAGAAACAGGAGGGGAACATCCTGTCGGATTCAAACCTTGGCCACATGGTTCCCAAGGCTTAATTGGTTAAATGAAAAGGTGCTTTAATTGAGTTTAGGTTTGTTCTCGTCTGGCCGCATTGTCACGCAAGAAAAAACAGTGAGACTGTTAGTGGAGAGAAAATAGCCATGAAAAACTAATCTACGCCCTCGTGTAAATGCTCAGAACTGATGTGCAGGCATTTAGTATAAAGGTCACTTTGTTTAAGCTGGTCTGTATTTATGGAAACCACCAGAGAACATCTCATCATCTTAGGTCTCACACTCACACAGATAACGCAAATAAAATGTTCCTCATTTTCACGTAATTCCTCAGGCAGATACTGACAGACTCATCAGGAGGAACAATGAAAGTAGGAGTCTTACTTGTTTTTAATTATATTAGAGATGCACCTGCCTCGCCTTGTCTTCATATGCAGGTTTGAGTTTCAGAATTTTCCAGGGCATGAATTAAACATTATTTATATAGTCCCAGTATAATTTCACAATAAATTCAATAGATTTGGTTTCACTCTCAACAGTCATCATGGAAGCAAGAATGAAAGATTGTGTTACACAGAATCTGACTGACTCACTCAAGATGAAATCATGTAGAAAAAGTTAGAAAAAAAATCTGTATTATATTATACAGGCGTTTAAAAAGCACAATTTGTCATTCTTTAAGCTACAATGAGTTTCCGGTGCGAAGGAATTTTCCTTCATTTAATTACATTTGGTCACTTTAATTGTATTCGGCTCATTTAATACACGTCTCTATTAGTTAGTTAGGT
>JBBPCS010000161.1:50357-102309 GCA_037974645.1 Hollardia meadi
TCTTCTCCTTCTTCTCCTTCTCCATCAGCGGGGTTCTTTTTCTTTTGCAGGGTAGAGTTTCCACAGTTATTCCATTTCTTCCACTGTTACCTGGGGATAGTGACCGGGGAGAACAGTGTCTCTTCCTGTTTTGGTTCCACAATGGCCTGATGCGCTTCCTTTGTGCCGTAAAGCAAACCCCAGCTTAGTGGCAGCTATTCCTGCATGAATAACAGGGAACCAATTTAACAAGGATGGTGCGATTCTCTTAGCCATTACACTGTGCAATATATATTTACTTCATAATGATCAGTTAAAGCAAAAAAGTTGTCTATTGTTTGTTTTTATTTCCAAGTAGATATGAGTAAGCAGGTTAAACTGTATGTGTCTGATCTCTTGTGTGGTTGCATAAGTAATTGTAAATTATTAATTAGAAATTTTCCTACTTTATGTGATAAAATTATAAACCTGTATGTAGCTAATAATTTTTTTAACCTTGGTCAATATAAATTATTTTCAAAACTTTAAAACAAGGGTGAAGACTTTAAATTTCCCTCTAAAGATTATGTGTTGGTGGAAGACACTCTGGTTTTCATCTTTTACAGTAGTTCCCAAAATAACGTAAATATTAATAAAATATCTGCTAGACTTATGGGGTTGTTTAGCAATACCACTTTACCCACAACCTACATATGTGATTAATTTGTTTTTATTAGTAGAGAAGAATAATATATTTCATTTTACATCCAAAATTTCCCTGCAAGTAGGTTCTGAGACTATTAATTTCTTGCACGTGAACTCAATATAAACATTCAGTTTAGATTGAGAGTTTTAAAAAGAGAACACTTGAAAAGACTTTTACAGCCCAGAAGACAAGACGGTAATCCTCTCAGCGTGGGATCCCGGCTCATTAAAACACACCACCACTCTCGTCAAGAGAGGGCCCGTCACCAGCTGAACTGTGACCCATTTTGGGTGTGACCCCCTTTGCTTAAGAAACCAGGCTGCAGAGACTATTATTCAACATCCTGGGAACTAAACCTGAAGCGAGCACCCCTCTCATCTGTGAGCCATGCAGAGTTTGAATCAGCAGCTGAATAAAAGCCCTTATGTGTTCTTTCAACAGTTTAATGGACCAAACTCTCTCAAGCTGCAGCATTTCAGTGTGTGTGTGTGTAGAGGTGGTAGGTTAGAGGCTGGGAGGGGATACAGGATACAGACGAGGGAGTGTGTCCTGCAGTTTGAACAATCACACCCAAACTTCCACTTCACCTCAATCAGGAACAGGACATTTCCCTCCTCTAACCTCTCGTTCCCTTTTACTTCCTCTCTTTCTATGAAGACCACATCTATAATGTGTTATGTTGGCATTCATACTTTATGACAACAACTGGTGACACTCTGTTAGTACCTTACTGAATCCATATTAACTCAGCTACACATTGGTGGTAGTTGCAGGTTTCTAGCGCTATTTGTTACCATACAGCAGCCAGGAAAAGACTACCCCCCCTATGAAAACACGTCTAAATCCACTAGATCTGGATTTTTGTTTGGATCCACACTAAATTGTACACACTCATAGATACCAGCCCTCTAAATATGCCTGATTTTGATCTATTTTAGTATCTATTTTATCAAGATCCATGCATTATTCCCTGGAAAATTAAGGAAAATGGCGCCATTTTCTGAGCTGTTCTTGCCCCATCCTTCCACCAAGTTTCATGGAAATCTATTCAGTAGTTTTTATGTAATCCTGGTGACAAACAAACAAACCAACCAACAAAGGGACACGGGTAAAAACATAACCTCCCTGGCGAAGGTAATAATGCATGCTTCATCATAACATTTTATTGTTGGTGGTCAGTAAACTCTAATACATTTTCATGCATTTAAAAGAATCTCCGCTGCATCAGAAGTGATTATTATGATACTGCATGGACTATTTCTCAGAGTCAATCAAACAACACACAACAACTGCTACCAGTAAATAAACCTTCTTGATAATGCATTTAAAGCAGAAGTTGGTAACACCATGAGCAATATTCTGTCAGTGCCGCTCATTTTGATGTTTGTGTGACAGCAGCTGATGACTTTTTGTCACAAGACCGAATAAGAAGGGTTGTCATGGGTTAAAGTTCAGAAGGGGGTTCAGTTCAGAAGATACTTACTTTTTCAAAATAACACTCCTGTGTCTTTAATAGTCTCACAACACTTGAGATACAGTCTCAGTTTCCCCATGAACAGAAACACACAACATTGCATGTTTCCTCCCCCCCCTCTTGTCTCTGTATGTGTTATGACACCGCCCTCCAGTGTTCATGTTTGGTATTAAGCTCCAGCAGCCAAGGGGAGGGTCACAGGGTGGAGCTCCACCTTTCTGTGCTCTGGCTCACAGGTACTTTTTTTTTTTCAAAGGCTGTTAGTGTTGGGGAAGTTGTTAGTGGTGGAATTGACATGCAGAGCCACTGATGTGCAGTAAAGACAATGCACGGCACAATCAAGCAGCCGGATGTTGCTCTTAACTAAACTCAAGTTAGATTCTAAAGGCCCAACCAACAATGAGGAGTTTTGTGGCTGATCTGCTTCTGCTCCTGCTGATTTCTTCTGGACAAGTTTATGGAGGTGAGGCACTGCAGAGGAGAGAAGCACTTTTTTCTGCTAACTGTGAGATGCAAAAACTGAGATCATAGCTTTATAGTTGAATTTGTTATGTAGTGCTGTAAAAAGGGTTCCCTTAGGAAGCATGTAAAAATATAGTTTTTATCTTTTATCATTCACACACAAGCTGTGGTTGTCCTGTTAAGTGAATCCAGGAGATGTTGTGTATACAACCTTTGATTAAGTTAAAATTTGCCGGTGACAGTTGGCAGCTTAAGGTTTAATCCAGTCTAATATTGTCTGGAGACATATGGACAATATGCTGCTGGGTTCTGGATTATATTTTTGGTTGGATGCTTGTCATGTTATGCAGTGGGACAATGGGCACCTGATCTGTCACTCTGCTCACCAAATGCCCTCAAATACCAAATTTGGTATATGAGATTGTTTTCTGCTTAAAACAAGTATAACGTAAAAGTCTTATCATTAAGAAGTTGCATTTTTCTTTTACTAAAAGGATATTAAATTGCACACAGAATTAATTTTACTTTGAGTGTCAAAGGGAGCTGCCACTTAAATATCATCTAAGGTTGATGCATGTGCAGGAATAACATTTAATCGCCCAAGACAACTGTACATTTCCTATCCTTATCCTTATACCTGCTCATGACAAACGCAGTAAAGACCTGCATTCATGTTCGAGGTGTGTCTGTGACTGTAGGAAGATTACTAATAATCCAGTGTTCACTGGTATCATAGAGGCAGATTAGAGATAGATGGACAGACATGGGTTGCACTGACAACTGGCTTATAGGCTTTATGCAGAGCGGCATGCTGGGCTGGCCTGCTGACTGAGTGCTTCTCACTGGGACCAGTCTTAAAATAATAGCCTTGATAATAAACTTTGTGGGCAGTGCACATCCCAACCAGACCTGCAAAGGAATTTTAGGCAATAAAATAATGAGATATTATCACAAATGAGATCAAGGAAGACATGAAACCAAAATGAAACGAGGATAAAAATATGGAATTCAGAAGAATGGATGTAAAATATAATTGTTATCCGTTGTTTTAAACGCAAATTTCTGCTCATTTATAACAACCATTTTTAATAGAAACCTATTTTTAACCTAGATTTTAACCTGAAATCAGTCATCTAATCTTACAAATGAATTAGCAATGTTGCCAGCTTGGCAGATGCTTTAACCACCTGCAAGAAAAGCAATGTTTAGAGACTGAATGCTTAAATGTTAAATGGTTATGACTTTTCTCAAAGTCTAGCTTGTGTTGCTGACATATTTTTTGTGTGTGGTGTAGGTACATAAATTATTGCCTCTCATCTAATCACTCACAGCTTTTGTGAATAATTCATTCATAAACTGCATTGGCTTCAGTTTTTCTTCCCCTAAAGCCAACTAGTTCTTTTTATTGAGATAAGTGACGATAGAGTCTGTTGTATAAAACAATTTCTGTGTGTTTAAATCTGTTTTTTTTCATTTGAATCAATTAAATACTCCTTTAATTTATTTCCTGTGTTGAGTCTCACACCCACTCTATACGGCGCTATACGCACTAACACACACACACACACACACAAACACTCTTCTCCTGACCTCTATTTGCTGTGTGTCACCGTTTCCGGTCTGACAGTCATTTTGAAAGAGTGCTCCAATACAGCTGCTTTATAGGTCAAATTGATTAAAATCAAGACTGCTTTACTGTTCTTTTATTCACATATGTGAGTGGTGGGTATACTGGCATCTCTACAAAATACAAGAAAATTATAATTAGACACAATATTAAAAACCTAGAACGGGAAGGTGTTGATCAGTTGGACTCAATTGAACGGGGCTTTAAACAAAAGCTTGCCAAATGAAAAAGTGTATGTAAATGCAGTGGAATTGAACAGAAAGTCGGTCGGTTGATCCACCACTTTGGTCCAGACCACTGACATAAATAAACATGGACGATGCGTCTCCACTTCCTCCCAATCTACAAAAATGAAGCCAAAATATCCCGGATATGAGCGCTGCCATCTTGTGCTGCTGACGTCATTTGGAGCCAGAGTCTGCGCAGTAGTGACTGGGCCACGGAGTCGCGGTATTGAGTTCCCGCCCATACACCTGCCCGCCCAATTTGCGAGCAGGGCTCAGCTGTCAATCATGATGTTTCAGCCCGTTTTTAATAGCATCACATGACTACCAAAACACGAAACGCTGCTAAACGCAAGAAC
The DNA here is from genome assembly GCA_037974645.1 of Hollardia meadi. NCBI lineage: Eukaryota > Metazoa > Chordata > Actinopteri > Tetraodontiformes > Triacanthodidae > Hollardia > Hollardia meadi. The sequence goes on from JBBPCS010000161.1 coordinate 55,168, forward strand.
GAAGGCACAAAATGTTACACGACAAACTGGCAAAGAAAGAAGGGAGCACACAGACTTAAATACACAAGAAAGGGAAGGTTAACAAGACACAAAGACTAAACTGGGCAGGGCAGATAAAGGTGGGAAAAGAACAAAGGGAGGAAGTGTAAAGTAGGACAAGACACACGACGAGGGGACTACAAAATAAAACAGGAAATAACAAACTTAGACCCAAAACCATAACAATGACGTTATTTGAGCTTTAGCTTTAAGAGCAGCCCTGCCATTGGGAAATGTTCGTACAACTCAATGTCCAGTCTGAGTCATTTGGGTCAACAGTGAAGTCTAATTAGCATCAGAACATTTCAGGATGACCCGCTCCACAATGCATTAGCTGTCATTAATTGAATTTGGATAGCAGGTATTAAGTGCAGAGTAGACACCACATTGACAAGCCACTCAATACAGATTAATGGAGAAGCCTTTGCTGGGAGAATGCCTGTGGCCACCAAATGTTCATCGTGTTAGTAGAGATTTTTGTATACAGAAATAACTGAAAATCTCATTAAATAAAAGCCTCTACAATTACATTGAGTCAGTAAAAGCTTTCCGTACGCCTTTACGGACTTCTCATCTGTCTCATTGTTGTAGCATCGTTCTACGGAGATGGCTACATCCTCCTGCGGACAGTGGAGGCATCCAGTCAGACATTGCTCCATGTGCGTTTTCGAACCTCCAGTCAGGCGGGGCTTCTGTTTTTGGCAGCCGGACACAGAGACTTCCTGTTGCTGGAGCTGATCTCTGGGCGCCTGCAGGTAATATGAAGGATAATTGAAAGCAACTTACAGGAATATACTCTATTCATGGATGGAAAACAACAAGCAAGGCAAATGTGCTCATTTTACAAGATGAGAAAAATCCTGACATGAAGTATGTGTTTTGGCCAGGGAAAGACCATTTGGATTTTAGTAATATGAATACAAATGATTCAAATTAAAACCTGTCCCTGTCCAAGAAAAATATTTGTCCCTTGGGCCATTTTAGCTCATATATGTTGGCATTTACTATCCTGAGGAGAGCCAGAGAGAAGACTGAACACACTCAGCTTGGTGTCAGATTGCTCACAGAGAGAGAAAAAAAAATAACCCCCTGGCACTTCATTTCAGAACAAGTTCCTTCATGACTCAGGTTAAGAGAGAAGACCACAAGTTTAAATGAAAACTCCCAAGTACATGGCATTGGAGCTGCTCATGAGTTGGGTTGCATTTGTGTTGCATTTGTGTTTGTGGAATTATCCTTTGATCTACAGTTAACAACTCCCTAGTTTTAATTGTGCACACTTGTTATGTGTTATGTTTTTCTTGCAGCTTCTCTTACAAATTAAAGTTTGTGTCTTGGCATAGAAGCAGAAAGACTTTAATTTAATGTGCCTTGGTTAACACCTTTTATTCTTCCTCGCCTCCCCCTACATCCCTCAGGTACGCCTGGACCTGGGCTCAGGTGAGCGCTCACTACGCTCAGAGAAGGGTATCCATCTTAGCGACCTGGCGTGGCACTCCATGGAGCTGACCCATGACCACCATAATGTCACCATGACCATGGACCGAAACTCTCACACCAGCCTCCGTATGCCAGGGCCAGATCTGGAGCTCAGTGTCGAGGATGGGCTTTTTGTTGGCGGAGCAGCTGGACTGAACCACCCGCGCCTTCTCAACATCTCCACCGGGTTTCGGGGTTGTGTAGACGAAGTTGTGTTCAATGAACATAACCTGCTGTCCAGCCTAAGGCCTTATTCTGGGTACAAGAGCGTCCACGAGGTGTCTCTGGGCTGTAGTCCACAGTTTTCTGCAACAGAGGAAGATTCTGTCAGTTTTTTCAGCTCTAAAGCCTTTATCTCTCTCCCGCCATGGGAGGTGCCACAGGAGGGGGTGTTTGAGTGTGAATTGCACCCTTCTGCAAGAGGAGAAGATGGCATGATCCTGTTTAGCTCTGGCAAACAGGGAGGGTTTGTTGCCATTGAGATCAGAGATGGTCATCTGGTGGCAACAGTAGGAAATGGAGAGGGGAGTAAGACTGAGCTGCGTTCCCTAACATATGTCCACAGCAACCACACCTGGTACCCCATCCAGCTGCACCTGCTGCCCCACAGCGTCCAGCTGAAGGTGGGCGAGGAGTTGGTCAAGGCCAACCAGAGTGTGGAGCTCCAGGTTATCCAGCTCAAAGGACCTCTCTTCCTGGGAGGGCTTGACGAAGAAGCCCGTGGAGAGGCAAGGCGAGCTGGGCTGATGTCCGTTGTGTCTGGGGGGCAACTGGCAGGAGGAGGAGGAGGAGGAGGCTCCTTTAAAGGCTGCCTCCGAGAAATTAGGGTGAACACTCAAAGAATGGGCCTACCTCATGCTGCCATCACCAAGGACATCACTGTGGGCTGTAAGACAGGGCAAGCTCCAGATGCAGTGACCACTACTGAGCCAACAGAACCACCTGGGTTTGATGTTTTAACCACACAGCCAATTAACAACAAGAAGAACCCTAAGTTTTTGATGCTGAGAAGGCTAGAGGTAGCAGAGGGAGGCCGGGCACCACTGGAGCCTGTACACATAAAGGTAGGACTGGTTATGTCCTGCTGTCCTTCCAGTTTTCACTTTTAGTTATTTGGTACTTAATGTTGGTTCATATTTGCACTGCCTTCCAGGTGAATCTGGATTTTCGGAAACTGGGCATTCATCCATCCCAGTTGATGTTCCGTATTGAGGGGCAGCCTGTCCACGGCCAGCTCCGGCTGGACCTCAGTCCAGACCCTGATGGGCTGCTGGGCGAGCGGCAGGAGAAGACTATCACAATAGGAGCTGAAGAGGTTGACCGGACTTTCAGCATGCTGGACCTGTGGCAGGGCCGGGTGATGTATGTTCACAGTGGGTCCGAGGTCCAGCAAGACTTCTTCATGTTTTCAGTCTTCTCCGGCAATAATAAGGAGCTGCCTGTGTTTCTGAAGGGCAACCGCCTGCACCGGTTTGACATCAGCATCAGTCCTGTTAACGATGCGCCAGTCCTCAGTCTGCCGGAGGGAAACCTTTTCACTCTGGCGGAGAAGTCCAAACGACAGGTAGGTATGTCCAGATGGTATGTATGTGTGTGTTAAAATGAAAATTAATGCAACCACAATGTCCCCAGCTCACAACAGATATGCTGAGAGTGTCGGACCCTGACAGCAGTCCTGCAGAGCTGGTGTTCAGCTCCCTGGGAAACCTCAGCACCGAGGTCGGACACCTTGAGCACCAGGATTACCCCGGCAGGTTTGTGCTACGGCTTGTGAGACTTTACAGCGCCTCACAAATCTTCTTACAACCAATCAAAGAGGTCTATTGGAGAAATGGCTATTTGTATATATATATATATATATATATATATATATATAAAGAAACTACTAATTTTTTGTGTTAGCAAAAAAAATATCAACATCGATAAATAGGACCTGACCTGATTTATCAAAATAACTTCAACAATTACGGGATCCTTTAAGTCCTTCAAATTTGGATTTGGGCTTGTCTTTAGCCACTTTTGTTACCTTGATGCACCTCGCTACGTAACCAAAATTAATGCTCGCCGCTATCGCCGACGATAACCATAGTATTTAAAAATTAGATATTGTGTTAATAGTACATATTGTATATCTGTATAAATTTGTCAGTTCTTCTGGTTTTCTTTTTGTATGCTTTTAGTTAGAGACTCTCCACCTCCCTACACTCTTGAGTGTAATTCATTCGCCAAAAAAAGAGACAATCATACAATAATATCATACACAATACAAGATAATTGTGAATTGAAAACCTGATATATTTCTGTGATTTAAGTCCGACTCATAGATAGCAGGTTACATAAATGTAACTAATCAAGGTGTTATTGATAATTGTATTTTGGTAATTAAACATACAATTTATATTGATTTGTTTTTATGAAAGCAGGCTCCTTTATTGCTCAAGAGCTCTGGACCTCAAATGTGCATAGTGTCACTGTATCCCTTTATCGAGAACAAAATGGAGGCCAAATATGAGCAGCAAACTGATTAGCGTGACAACTGTGAGTCAAGACAAACCAGCAGAGTATGAAACAGAACAGAAGATTGAAGTTAAGTTGGATTGCATCTACCTTCCAGGGCCATTAACTTGTTCTCCCTGAATGATCTGGAGGAGGGTAAGATCAGCTTTGTCCACACTGGGGTCCCCACCTCCAGGCTGGCATTCAGGGTCAGTGACGGGCTGAAGGTAAGTGAAGTATTAGTATAAACCCATAAGCTGTAACATAAAGAATGTGAGATATAAGGTTTGGGCACTTTTAGCAAACAAGTAATGGACAGATTGACGTCAAATTTAGTACTATTTTTTGTGGTGCTCAGTGATATCAATTCCTATCCTCACCTTTTGGTGTTTCCTTGTTCCTCTCCTTTCCACAGTTGAGCAACACAGTAGTTTTGAGGATAATGGCTGTGCCGCTGGAACACAAATTGGTCAACAACACTGGACTGGAGGTGAACCAAGGCGGGGCTTCCATCATCACAACCAACAACCTTGCAGTACAAGTTAATGTGGCTGATCAGGCAGTGGAAATCCAGTATGACGTTACAGAGCTGCCACAATATGGTGAGCTCCAGCGGTTGCACTCAAACAGCGACTGGAAGCCGACATCTTCCTTCTCTCAGAAGCTTCTAGAAAAAGAATGGATCAGGTACGTCAACACTTACCATGGCCTTCAGACTCAGAACGTCACTGATCACTTCCTATGTAAAATCAGCATCGGTTCCCTGGTTACCGAGGAGGTTGTTTTCCTCATTGCGGTACGCTGGATCCACTTCAAGGTCACACGCAGCAAGATGGAGGTCAACGGTGTTCAGACTGCTGCTGTCACTCCTGAGGACCTCCACGTGATTTCAAAAGGTGTTAAACTCAATGAGAGTGACCTGCACTTCAGGATCCTAACTGTACCAAAGAAAGGGAGGCTATTCCTCCACAACAAAGCTCTACAAAAGAACTCAACCTTCAGCCAAAAGAACATCACAGATGGCTTGTTGAAGTACGAGTTGCTCAACAGGCTGCACGACAACACAAGAGACACTCTCAGCTTTCAGGTGTTTTCAACACATGCCAGCTCAACAACTTACAACTTCAGAATCAACATCAAAGCCGAGTCGTCCGCCATCACCGTCGTAAACAAAGGCCTTTCAATCCTGGAAGGAGGGAGTAAAGTCATCAACAAAGATATCCTGTTCACTCACGCAGCAAGTAAGGAGGTCCAGTACAGCATCACGGCGAGCCCCCGGCACGGGCAGATAAGGAGGATCAACCTGTCCAACTCCACTTCCATCAACGACAACATTGTGACATTCACAAATCAAGATATTATGGAGGAGAGGATCATGTATGTCCACGATGACAGCGAGACCAAGCAGGATTCCTTCACTTTTCAAATTCTGGTTTACAAGCAGCACAAACACGCCAGCAAGAAGGAGGATGGAAACGAACACACCTTTAATATCTCCGTGCAGCTCGTCAATGATCAGAGACCTGTCAGGGTTGTCGATAAAGTTTTCCACGTAACACGCGATGGGCAGAGGTTGGTGACGCTGAATGACCTTCGTTACCGTGATGATGACTCTGACTTTGAGGACAGTTGGTTGGTGTACACGCGGAGGGGGATTCCCATGGGAGAGCTGGTGCTGGCCAGTGACACCAGTCGCAAGTTGTACGAGTTCACGCAGCGGGACCTCGAGCAGGTTAGCATGATTTATCTGACAAGAATAACAGTAATACTTATGTTTCTTCAGTTTGTTTTTTTGTTTGTAGGGGCTTTTTACTCTACTGTCATCATCTCCTTGTCTTTTCTCTCCCGTCAGAAAAAGGTGCTGTTTGTCCACAGAGGAGTGAGTTTTGGGCGTTTTGTGCTTTTCGTAACAGATGGGAAACATTATGTTTCAACACTGCTGGAGGTGATTATAATGTCTTCACACCTTATGTATTTTCCAGTGTTATTTATTCATATATATTTTACAGGGAAATGCTATTGATCAGTGTCACTGTAAAAGTTCCATGGTTTTATTTATTTATTTAATCTCTTCTGCCAGGGAGTCCTGGTGTTAGCCAAGTGGCTAATTTTTAAAAGATATCCCTTAGCTATATGTTGATTAGCCATTAAAATAACAAAATACAGACAACGAGGCAGGCAAAAAAAAGCGCCAAAGAATTAAAGATAAAAAGTAGAGTAGAGCAGTATGCGTTAGTAGGAAGGAAATATACAGTGTTCATTTTTCAAGTTGTGGTAGTTTATTTTATATCCATATTTTCATGTTATTTAATATTGGTTTAAATTGTGCGTGTGATGGTGTCTTTAACAGGTGAATCATGGCTGCTTCTACCAATGATTTGCTGGTGATTAAATATCATGATGCAGTTTTAGTGTGAAAATAAAGCCAAGTGATGTTGCTGATGTCTCTGTTGCGTACCTGAACCTGGTGCAGGTGATGGCTCAGGATCCTTACCTTCATGCTGAGAACAACACAGGCCTGACGGTCCAGCGAGGTGGCATCACAACCTTGACCTCTGCTAACCTCAGCGTCTTCAGCAACCTGGACATCCGAGACCCACAGGAAGTGACGTTTGAGGTCTTCCTTCCGCCCAAACACGGCGTGCTCTGCTTTCATCATGGCAACCGTGAGACTGTAACAGAAGCAATTTCAATATTCACCCAGAGGGATTTGGTGGAGGGGCGCCTGGCGTATCACCACGACGGCAGCCATGAGCTGTCAGACGGGTTCAACGTGACGGCAAGGGCAAGGGAGAAGAACACTGAGAGGCGAGTGGACAGAGGGAGGAGGGAGGTACATCTGGACATCGGAGTGCCGGTAAAAATCTACCTGGAAAGTCACCAGAGGCCACCAACGGTCATCAATAACCGTCCAGTGCTGGTGGACGAGGGACAGAATGTCTCCATAAGCAGGGAGCACTTGGAGGTAAGCCAGTTACCATAACATAGCACTTAATTAATTTATTACTTAACCAGTGTTGTTTTTGCAGCCTGTATTTGTTTCACATATTGCAAGATGAGTTATTTAATAAGTTCATATTGTGGGAACTTTATGTGTGTAACAGACTGCTTTTTAAGTTAACACTTCAAAGCAATTACTGAGTCAGATTGCTCCCTGAATAATTTTGAGATAACACTAAAAAAGACTGTTTCAGTTTGACTTTAAGGCAGTACGGTGATGGATGTCATTAGGGCTGGGTATTGTTTAAAAACTTACGATACCAGTACCAATATCAGTACCCTTAAAGTGATACAGATAGCTTCATTCCATACCCATTGTGTGAATGGAAGCATTCAGTTGCGTACAGTGCCACCACTGAACTGTCAACTCTGCCAAATATACCAAGTTCACCACACCACAGACTGTGTGTGTTGTAGAAGAAACATACAAATAAAAAGACAAAAATCAATGTTTGACTTAAGGAGTTTCGATACTACTTGGTGCTGGATTATTTTGGTCAGTACCATTAAAGGTATTTAGTACCATTATCCAGCTCTAGACGTCATCTAGACAAAACTTCATGGGATTTTTCATGTCTAAACAAATAAAACTATATCTGTCAATATCAAAGGTTCATTGTCATGTTTATTTTATTCCATTAAAGTTGATTAATGTCATAGTTTACGCCATTTCTACAGTTCTGCAACAGGATTTATCTTCCTCATCTTATTATGTACAATATCAGCTACAGGTGTTGTTGATACACTTCTTAATTATTTGCTCATACAGTATGTTCTGTTTTGTTTGAACAGGTGGTTCATGAAGACAGCCAGCCCTCAGAGATTGTTTTTACTGTCCAAAGTCCTCCCACTCTGGGCTTCCTTCAGAGGTTTCCCCCCAACAACAAGCACCAGCACAACAAAGGAGAACAGCAGCACCTCTATCAAGTACAGCCACTATTTTAACCCAGCTTTTATTAGGTTTAAAGCTGAGTAGGTGGGGGGTCAGATCTGAACAAAGTGCACCCACACAGTCCTGATGAAGGAAAATTGACTGTTTCACTCCTAATAAATGGTAACTTGCTTTCCAAACTTTAAGTGTTGCTCATTTAGTCATGAATATTTAATGTTATAGAGACATACTAAAGATTAAAAACCGCATTTTCAGGAGCTTTAATGAAAGCCAGCCAAAAAGGGACTCGAGCCCTGCACAGCTTAAGGGAATGTGGGGTGATAATTGCAGTTTTGTCACTATAAGTGTTCCCTTTCACATTCAGTCACCATATCACAACTCTAAAAACCAAATTAAAGAGTCGGCAGGTACGCCTGGGACCTTTTTCACGTTTCACCCCCTCTTTCTCATTCATATTTTCTGTCACCCTCAAAGTTCACACAGAAACATCACTTGATGGGTTTGTCTGCTCCGCTCCTCCATGCAGGGCGTCACCGAGCAGTCGGCAAACTCCTTCACCCAGGAGGACCTCAACCAGGGGAAGATCATCTACCATCAGCAGGCTGCAGGAAGCACCAACGACTCTGTTCTGTTGGAAGCAACCAACGGGGTCACAAAGGTCGGACCTGTCAGGCTGGAGATTGATATCGTCCCTATGCTGATCCCTCTACAGGTACAGGATGTCTCCAGATGGTACAGAAAGGAAACTGATCAGCTAGCTAGCTTCTGGCCGAACCAGTCAATCAGTAACTTTGATCTGCTGGTTTGACTCTGTAGGTGTCTGACTTGACCCTCGATGAGGGGTCGTCCCTGCCGCTGACCTCTGACATCATTAAGGTCACCAATCATCACTTCTCAGGGATGAACTTCCTGTACCAGGTCATCGTTCCACCGCGACACGGGCACTTGGAGCACAGCCGGATCCCGGGGATGCCCATCACTGCTTTCACTCACACTGAGGTTTGCCTGAGCACACATACAGGGAGGGAGGAAGACACCTTGTTTTGTTGTTGTGTTCCACCATTTTCAGCATCAGACTTATTAGTCTGAGCGGGTTACGACAACAACTGCTTAATTGATCAGGGTCGTGTTAGAATCAGTCTCCACCTCCACAGAATCAGTCTCTTCTCCGCCTCGTTTTTGTTTCCAGGTGGAACGTGAGTACATCTCCTACATCCATGACGGCAGCGACACACAGAGAGACAGCTTTACCATTGTGGCCAATCAGACGGAAATCAGGAAGCACAGTCGGCCCTGCACCGCTCACGTCAATGTCACACCCGTCAACGATGAGACGCCTGTTGTTACAGCCAACAAGGGTCTGAAGGTGGGGGGTGGCGATTATTACAATTACGACTGAGATGATTATTTTCAGCACAAATGAGGGAGTCTGATTGCATCACAGGGACGACCCCTGTGATTTTAATTGAGAAAAAAGTATAACTAGACAGATAATTTAGCTGATATTAACTATATTTATCTGGGCAGGACAGAGAAACCGAAGATATATTTGATATCATGTAAAAACAAGTTTATTTTATATATAATTCCTTGATAACCAGATTTAAAGGATCATTATCAAGTGTATCTGTTTGTATTTATGTAAAAAAAAAAAAAAAAAATATTAGTCAATATATCTTTATCAAACTTTCTCCCACTCATATATCAAAATTGTTATTGACCTGGGTATTCTTTTGTTGTTATTATTATTATTACTCTAAAAGGAGTGTGCAAGCACGAGTATGCTTTTATACAATAGATTATAGTTAAAAGAATAGTCTTTGAGAAACTTGCTTTTTTACTGAGCGTACACGCATGACTTTATGCTAAATATGAAGCAGGCAATTAGCTAAGCTAAACATGAAGTAAAAATACAACTTTTTGTCCCTACATTTTTGCTTGTTTACAGATTAAACAAACAAAATACGTGTAAATTAGTAAAAATTTAGCTTTTTTTTTTTTTAGCTGTTTCCAGTTTTATGCTAAGCTAAGCTTATCGCTTCCTTTCTCTAGCTTCATATCTAAAGTACCGACATGAGACTTAATTTGTAATTTGAAAATGTATAATCACCAGAAACAAGAATTGTTGTGCTTTTGTTACCTTAGAATGAGTCTTTAGTATCTACAGAGGGAGCAGGTCCTGTACCAAAGATTCCGCCATGTTGCTCCGCCATCTTTCCAAAGTAGCCCAGAATGAACAAACCAAATGAGGAGGATGAGACGAGTGTTCAGCTGGTTGCAATCTGTAACCACACCGCTAAATGCTAATAAATCCCACACACTGGCCCTTTAACAGCTAAAGGTAACAGCCTTCCTGTCCCTTCCTTCCATCTTTCCTTTCGGTTCCTCAGGTGTGGGTGGGTTCGGTGACAGAAATCACCGTTCATGAGCTCAGTGCAGATGACTCGGACACTTCGCCCGAGCTGCTGGAGTTCATCGTCACACCACCCAGCAACGGCCACCTGGCCCTGAAGAGCGCCCCCTCCAGGCACATCCTGAACTTTACCCAGAGTCACATACAAATCGGACGACTGGTGTTCGTGCACAGTGGTGAGCATGTTTTTTTAATTTGTTGCTTCTTCTTTTTTGTTGAGAATAAATGAAGGAATAATCCCTCTGTTTTCTTGACTCTGCTCATGCGTAGGTGCTCTGTCAGGTGGCTTTCACTTCCAGGTGAACGACGGCGTGAACTTCGCCCCTCGACAGATCTTCAGCACAACTGCCCACTCTCTGGTCCTCACCCTGCCGAGAAATCATCCACTGGAGGTCTACCCAGGTAGGGCTTTAAATGAAAACATACTGGTTTGCCACCAAAGTATAGTGACTGATGTTCGGAGCGGTTCTTAGGCAGACATTTCTCTAGTGAATTAGAAGGTTGATTGGTGTTAAAGGACAAAATTTATTTATTTTTTAGCCTCATTTCTCCAATGGTTTTTAAAATGAAATCTGAAACGGAAAGCTATCCAAATGTAGTGCAGTTATATAACAGTGGCACTGGGTGGCATCACTAGTCTCCACACTAACCTCCACATTATGTTTCTGCCTACACAAACTGATTTCAGTACCTCTGTGCTCAGTCTAATTGGCTGGTTCTAACGTGTTAGCACTCATCAGTAGTCTCTCTGGTCAAGGTTACATAAGTGAAGCTTTTACTCTGATCGATAGCAAGTATGGAACAATTAATAATGTAGTTGATTTTTCTTTAAATATCTTATGACCTCACTAGTTTAGCAAATCATCATTTCTATGATGAAATTTAAAAGTACATTTTTTTAACTTGTCTGCTCGTGTAAGTGGGTCAGAAAAATTCTACTTGACAAAGTCAGTTTTTACTTGCCCGTATTCAATTAGTTTTATTTATTATTTATTAATCATCATCAAATAACAACAAAGACTAACTGTCATATTTAATCTTACGCTCTCTAACTTGTGGGAAACATTGCACAGTACAGAGTTGGAGTTTCGCCCACATCCTCTCACGGCAAGCATTTAAACTCCTGTTTCCAGGATAATTGAAAATGCCCGCGCTTCACCTCATAAACGTCTTTACCCACTGCCATTTTGTCACTCCTCACTTCCTTTATCAGCTCTGTAAAAAAAAAATTGTGTTAAAATTTGTTGCTAGAGTTGCTAGAATTACAAGATTACAATTGTACAAATTACAAAATACCTTTAAGAAAAAAGTCCCACTTTAACTGCCCTTTTAATGTTTAGTGGTAACAATACATTTAACCAGAATCATTCACTGCCTCCTCTCTGTCATTGTGAGTTTTTCCTCTCGTTCACTGTGTCTTTGCTACCTTTAAAGGCTCTGTGACACCAATCTCTGAGCAGCAGCTTCAGGCCGTAACCAACGATGTCAGCGACATCAGAAGAAACCAGTCTGTGGTGTTTGCAGTGACCGCTCCTCCTAAACTCGGTCGCCTGCTCCGTCGTATGCCCGACAACTCCACGCAAAACGTGTCCACGTTCACACAAAGCATGGTAGGGACGTGTGTGTCTGTGTGTGTGTTATTGTCAGTCTTTGCAGCAGAAGGAAAACTTTTGTCCCTCCTCATTTCTTTGTCTCGGCCTCTCAGGTGAATGATGGGGTTATCATGTATGATCAGAAGAAGCCAGAGTCGGTGGGATGGTCGGCTGCAGACTCGTTCTCCTTCACCGTCTCCTCCCCTCCTGCTTTCCTTCCTCCGCACACCTTCACCATCTTAATCTCCTACCAGGCCAACGAACATCACGACAACCCTCATCACAAGACCAGACTGCTGAACAACGCAGGTGCTGTGCGACTCTGTGTTTGTGCAAAAATCTATCCCATATTTATTGCATTTTTCCTCTCAGTATAGAATTGTTTATATTTACAAACCAGAATAGATCTTTACCTGGTGGCCTGATGTATGGCCAATGTGAATTTATGGTATTTAAATGATGTTTTCCTTCAGTTTTGGTTGCAGTTTGTCTTAAACAGATGTCAAATATTCATTCATTCATTATCTATCACCGCTTATCCTATGCGGTGTCGCGGGGGGCTGGAGCCTATATGTCAAATATGATTAAGTTAATAAATATTTCAGATGTTCAGCATTTGTTTTAAATACTTATCGCAACTTTCATCTACGAGTAGCTCTGGCACCAGCAGGATGAACTCTGGAAAGATAAATCCAGGTTATATGCTCTCAGATGGATAAACTAGGAAGAATACAAGTTTAAAAGGGACCAATGGAGGTGTTTGTATCTGTCACTCAGGTGCCGTGGTGGCCGAAGGAGGCAAGGTGACGATTGACAGGTCTAAACTCGATGCCTCCAACCTCCTTGAGCAAGTCCCAAAGCCCCTCAGGAAAGACCACCACATCTTGTACCGTTTGATTTCCCTGCCACGCCACGGGGTTCTGTCTATACGAGGACACAACCTCACCAGGTGCTTCGCTCAGTTCTTAGGCGTCCCAATAAATGAATAGAACAATAAAATCAAAACGAATCATGCCAAATATATATTTTCAACAGAATAACACAGACACTGCAGTGGAACCTGCATATGTCAGATTCGTTAATTGTAAATGTCAAATAAAGGGTATATTGTATTTTCACATGGTGAGAATTCATAAAAAAACACAAAAAAGCTTTAACCGAAAGAGAACAAAGTTGAGCAACAAGTGGAGAAATTCTGAGCTCAAAAATTTGTTATTATTGTGAAAATTGTAAATAAAGCCTCAGGTTAAGAATGGTTGTTTTAGGCATGAGATATGATAATTCCTATATGTTAAACTCTCTTTCAAAGACAACAAAATACAAATATTACAAATATTAAGTAGTGAATTTTTTTACATCCCATCTCTCCTCAGGAACCAGCCTGATTTCTCCCAGGTCATGCTAAACAAGTTCGGCATCACATACATCCACGATGACTCGGAGACGACGAGCGACAGCTTCACTTTCCAGGCCTGGGTGGCTCCTTCGGAGTTCTCCTCCTCTTCCTCCTCCTCTTCCTTGTCTGCCTTTTCCTCTGATTCCTCTTCCTCCTTTTCCCCTGTCTATTCCGCCTCATCAGCCTCCCTTTCATCCTTACACATGGCTCCTCATCGCCGTGTCAAGGACAGCCTGGCGGTGACGGAGAAGTTCAACATCACGGTGACGCCGGTCAACGACCAGCCGCCACTCATCAGGAGCAGAGCCCCGAGTATGAAGGTCGTGGTCGGGGAGAGAGTCGTGCTTGGACCAGACAACCTGCAGGTGGGCCACTTTTTAGAGAGCTGTGGTTATGAATTAAAATGTAATATTTTACTCCAAGTGATTAAAATAATCTTAATTAAGTCAGGACCTCTATAGTCAAAGAAACTTAGAATCCCATTTACATTAAATTATATTTGGCGGTATGGCTCTGTTCTGGGAGCAGACCTCCCCGCCTTTCCATGTAGGCACATGGGAGCTAAGCAGCAAATACCCCCCTTGGGGTAGAGAACAGAGCAGACAGAAATGACATTTATTAAGTCAGACACAGCATAAAAAGAAGGAGCTGGGTTTCCTGAACTAACGCAAATTGCTTAATTTATAAAAGCCAAAAGGATCTACCGTATTCCTGCAATAGATAACAGCAAAAATAACGGCATGGTCATATAAAGTCTTTTTAATTTAGTCAATAATAGTCAATTTAACTGAGATCTTTTAGTCCAGCAGCAACAGTATTTGAATATGAATGTTTACTTTTCGTGGACATTGCTTTTAGAGTCTAATGAAACACAACCGTGTCAATCTACATGTCCAGGTTGAGGATCATGACACCCCTCCAGAGGAGCTGCACTACCTCGTGATCAGTAAGCCCAACAACGGCTACCTGACGCTGGGGGAGAGACTGGAGCCGGTGACCTCCTTCACCCAGTATGACGTCAACCACGGCCGGCTGCACTTCATACAGCAGGTGAAGCATCAGTCCGCCGAAGGAGACTTTACCGCTCCAGTTCTTTCCAGCAAATGTGTGTGAAATGGGGATACCAGTTTTTATGTGATTACAGAATTGCATCACAGCGTCTGATGGCAAATGCTTGTAGAAAAATGTGCACATGTTGCTGCCGACCTCATTGTGTTTTGATACTGCCACTAAATGACAGAAATGATCAAATCTTACAAATTGGGGGGGTTTAAATTCAGATTTTTATCCTTCTTTGTGTCGTCGAAAGAAGTTGAAGCTGATAATAATGCAGTAAGAACTGGAGCATCTTAAAGTCAACCTCTGCAAATCATACAGTAGATTTTTTTGTATTTTTCCTGGCTTTCAGGTAGTCATTGTTTTCCATTCTTTGCAGCGAGATGTGGAACTCAACCTGCTTCAGATATGCAATCATTAGCATGTCTTCTTTTTCTCAAACTTGCGTCATTGTTGTAGGATAATGCAGCTGAAGAGAAAGCGCTGTTTGGAAAAAATTTCTGTTGATGTTGTTGTTGATCTGTTGATTTTTTTGGCTCTTTAATTCCACTTCTTCTCTGTTTCTTTTATACTTCCTTCCTGTGTTTCAGGGTGAGCCCTCAACGGGTGTTTTCTACTTCAACGTAACCGACGGTCATCATCGTCCGCTCTACAGACTCTTCAGTCTGGAGGTGATAAAGCCCTCTGTCTCTATGGTGAACAACACTGGCCTGTCATTGGTCCAAGGCAGGACCGCGGTGGTCCTGACAACCAACCAGCTTGCAGCTCAAACCAACGGTCGAATCCCAGCCAACATCACCTACGCGGTCGCCACACACCCTCGCCACGGACGCATCGCTATTAACGACCAGGAAGTCACGACCTTCTGCAATGAGGACCTGCAGTTTGGCCGCGTAGTCTACCACATGACTGATCTCAGCGAATCAGAGGACAGCTTCCAAGTGACCGTGTCAGCCTCGTCCCATGGTGTTGACTACAGAAATGTAACAGCGCAGACGGTGAAGGTGACTGTGCGGCCTCTGATCTACCTGAGGGAGCCAGTAAGAGTGCCCAGTGGCATCGCTGTGAAACTGGGGAAAGCCATGATCGACGCCTCTGAGCTGGCGAGAATCAGCCGAGCCGACCCGGTCTTTGAGGTTGTGTCTCCTCCAAAACATGGAAAACTAGTCAAGGTAAAGCTGTCCATTGTGGGGACATGCCACACTGGTGCCATAACTTTAAACTGTGTTACATTACTGCCATGTTTTAGGATGTTTTCCTCCTTTACGGGCAGCCATTGATTTACATTCACTTTAATACAATATGAAAATACACTCACCTGTGATAGAATATCCATCACAGTAAACATTTAGTCACCTACATTTTTTGTCAAACCAACTAACATTATCATCCCATGATGTTGAGAGCATAGGCAATTTTAACTAGAATGGCACTCAGTAGAGCGCATACCTCCGCCAACAGTCCTCTTATTTAAGCCTTAGCACCAACTGCAGCAACTGGTGACACTCTGTTAGAACCTTACTCAATCCATGTTAACTTAGCTACACGTTGGTGGTGGTTGCAGGTTTCTATTTGTTACCGTACAGCAGCCAGGAAAAGACTACCCCCCTATGAAAAGACGTTTAAATCTGCTAGATCCGTATTTTTGTTTGGATCCACACTCATAGATACCAGCCCTCTAAATATGCCAGTTTTTTTTAAATCAAGATCCAGGTATTATTCCCTGGAAAATTAATGAAAGTGTCGAAAAATGCCCTATCTCGCAATGTTAAAGAAAGAGATAAAAAATTCCTGGATCCGGATTATCCGGATCCGCGCCAAAATTTAATGGGTTCTTCCTTGGCCCATGCCCCATCCTTTCACCAAATTTCGTGGAAATCTATTCAGTAGTTTTTGCGTAATCCTGGTGACAAGCAAACAAACCAGGTGAACAGTTCAGCCAAAAAATAAAAAATAATTATATATAGAACATTATCATTGTTCCCCCATTCCGATGGAAAGTTGGGTGAAGTTTCTCAGTCCACAAAACATTTCTGGAGCTTCATAGCATTCCAGCATTCTCCTAAACAACTGAAGAAGCTTTAAAAAGTTTTAAACCTAAAAAAAAAAGAGACTGTACATATTTTTTCTGAAATAAGGTTCCACGGTGGTCCACAGGAAGGGGAGGGACTTCACCTCGCCATAGTCTAATCATCTCATGTCAGTTCTCTTCTGCTCCTCTGTGTCTATGTTTGCTTGTATGCAGATGACCTATGACCCTAATCGAGCATCAGAGGTGCTGAAGTCGTTTACGTTCAGAGATGTGGTGCAAGGCCGAGTCGCCATCGAGGAGACTCTCAGTGACGGCGACAACCAGCTTCATAACAACAAATCAGCACTCATCACGGCTCGAGGCCACGCCCCCGCCACGCCTCTCAACGATTCTTTCATCTTCCTGCTGAAGGCTGGAAACGTCCAACCAGCGAAGGGCGAGCTTCACTTTACCATCTTTCCCCACCACCAGATGCATCATACTCCCAGCGCTTCAAATAAAGCAGAAGGCGAAAGTCGAGAACACACGACGACCCGTCTGCCCACACAGAACAAGACGACTACCGCAGGAGGAAGAGGAGGTGGACGAGAGGGATCCACGACGCACAGTGAGGTCCGGGCGGGTTTGCTTCCTCATATTTTGTCACATAAGAACCACAACAGGACTCAGCACAAGACGAGGCCTCACAGCCGCTGGGGGAACCACACACGTAGTGGGAGTCATGGAGGAAGATCAGGGAGCGGTGCAGAGGGAGCAGGAGGGGTTCACAGTCGTGCCCCGCAACCCCACACTCCTTCTGTCTCAGACAAACACGGCCCAGCAACCCCTCCTCACCCGGTTCACGTCGAGATCCTCCCTCGCCCCGCCTCCGACCCTCTCCTCATTATCCTGCCGCTGCTGGCCTGTCTGCTCCTCATCATAATCCTCGTAGTTTTAATTCTGGTGTTCCGCCACCGCAAGGAGAAACGGGCCCAACTGCAGCTCCTCCAGCAGCTGGCTGCTGTAACCTTACCCGCTGAGGGCAGCTCTTACTTGGGCCGGGCTGAGCGGAGCGTGGCCATGCCCTCTGTGGTGGTCATCCCGCTGGGCCATAGAAGCTGCCCTACCTCACCCAAATTACCCATAAGTCCCAGAAGGAGGAGTCTGGCCCCTGGGATGACTTTCTGGGGGCCATTTGAAGCGGAAAGAGCAGATGGTGATGGGAATATTAGAGATGGTAACGGTAGTGAAAGAGATAATGTAACCTGTGATGGTGCAGCTGTCACTGCAAGATTCAAGACCTCTTTGAGGTCTAGGTCCCCTACTCCGACTCTTAGACACAACCAGTACTGGGTTTGATGGAAGTAATTTAAAGAAAAACTGTGCCTTAAAGGTGTATTTTTAGTGTATAAATGGCATGTGCATGTCCATTCCATGGGGCATCTATAGTCATCTAAGGCAGGGGGGGGGGGGTTCTCAACCTTTTGTAACATAAGGTCCACCATTACAGGACAAAAAATTACAGGCTTTCAGCTCAGCATTACTGCCTGCCATTATGAATCCAAATTTAATGTACTCACGGTCCTATTTCCTCACCTCACGTCATCAGAGCGAAGGTTAGCTAGCTGTGTCAAAACATGGTTGTCCTGACCAGGTGATGTCATGATTGGCGTAGCGATATTCAAACATAACTGGTCATTGAAATGGCTTTAATTTGACAATTTTTGTGACCAACAGTCTGTCAGATTCCTCAAAACTCTGGTTTTACCTTCTATAGTTGCGATGTATATGATGTTATATTTTCACAACTGTTGAACAAGGAAGTGAAACAAAGACGGAGTGAAGCATGAACTGTAAAATAAATAGATCTAATGTAGCTGAATTTCAAGTTAAAAAGTGAGTTCGTAGTGTAATTGACACCTCTCACATACAATATTGTAACTGTACAGAGTTGATGTGTTACTTGTTCAAGCTGCATGCAAACTATTTTTGTGACCACACAGGTGTCATTAATTCACTGTTGATTCCTTCTTCCCTTTGAAAGAAAACAGGAGCCGAGCTGTCATGTCGCTGTTCCTGATATTAACCGTATTAATTAAAGACACGGGTAGGTTCCTTACTTATTGATCGGCTTCAACATTTTCGTCTTTTATGCCAGCCTCTGTTCACCGTGCACTGTGAAAGATTTATTTTTAAATAAAAGATATTTATTGAAGACCTCTGTGTGTTTAGATCAAACAAGAGTTAAATAAAAGGTAATCAGGGTAATTCTTGGCAAAATGGAAGTTGTCGCGATGTTGACATGTACGATTCCAGTGAGAAACATGCCGTCTCCACTTAGAGACTTTTTTTTTTTTACAGAGGACTGATAGAGAGCTTCGTCACATGGTGCAATGACAATCACCTGAAGCTCAATTATCAGCAGAACCAATGAGCTTGTGGTGGACAACTGCTGTGTGTCTATTGGTGTGTAACATCATTAAGTCATATTCCTTGAATGTGTTCACACGTTTGGCCAATAAAGCTCCAAATTCTCAAACCTAATTCCTCCGACCACGTCTAATGCCGAGTCACAAACAGAAGGTGATATTTTGCTCGTCCTTTTTCACATATTCTATTTACATAACAGTACCAAAAACACTATGTTTAATGTTTGACCTCATCAGCTTCATTGATTTTTGTAAATATATGCTTCTTCTGACTTTGATGCCAGCAACACGTTTGACAAGTTGGGACAGGGGCAACGAAAGACTGGGAAAGATGTGTAATGCTCAAAAACACCTGATTGGAACTCTCCACAGGTAAACAGGTTGATTGGTAACAGGTGATAGTGTCATGATTGGGTATGAAAGGAGCTTCCTCGAAAAGGCTCAGTCCTTTAAAAGCAAGGATGAGGAGAGGTTCACCACTTTGTCAAACACATGCTTGTATAAAGGACATAACTACATGAGCTCAGGAACACTTTGTAAAACCGTCACAGGTTTTATTAACATTTATACAGTGTTCCAACTTTTTCGGATTCAGGGTTCAACACAAACCCTGTTTAGGTTTTATGTAACTTGCAAATGTAGGCCTCAGCCAGCAGAGCCATTCAATAATCAAATACAGAAAGGCTTTCACAGGCTTTAGCCTACAGCTACATACATGTTTTTAAGTCTGCAATAGAAACATGTTTCCAGATGTGTTGACCCACAACAGTTACTGTGGTTTCTCAACCTTGTCATGTGCATGAAGTCTGGTTTTACTCAAATCATTTGTATGTATGTAAATGTTTCAAAGCCGGACCAACAGGTACTCCTGCTGTGATTAAGTGCAGCGTTTAGAGAGAGCTTTGTTTCTTGTACAAAGTAATAGAATGTGTTTTTGAGTTGAAAATGAACTGGTTCAGAATACCCAAGAATAATCTTTGACATCATTATCAAAAAAACAGTGAAGAAGAAAATGAAACCAGGAAAGAGAGGAGAAAGAGGCTGGTCTAAATAATGAAGATCGTGTAGCTGCAGTAATCTGACCTGCAGTCTGTGAACTCTGGTGTCAGATATCAGGGACTGGACTGCTGCTTCCTCCACAGGAAACACAAATGATCACACACACACACACACACACACAGATTTTCATGAAAATATGATGGAACATGTGTCTTGTTTAAAAAAGCAACTTTGATTTAAAGAAACAATCTGATGTTTTTATATTACTAAGTGTATCAGGTTTTATGTGCATGTGCTCCTCATTATGTTTGGCATTTTCATTTCTTCACCAACATTATGGTCTGAGCTCAGCTGAACAAGGCAATGTATTTAAATTTTACTTTTTATGGTTTATTGCTGTGCAAGCACTATTATTAGCAAAAAAAATATCCAAGTGAAATTAATTAACTGCTAAAAACGTGGGTGATGTAAAGGTCGGTTTCTGTTGTTGTGTTTTTAATAAGGGGAAAGCAGATTGCTATTTCATATTCAGGTCATGGGCTATTTTCAACTCAAAAACTCAATATTTGAATATGCTGAGTGTAAGCAAAGCATTAATATTGATCAAAACACTGACTGAAAGACACAGAAGAGGTCAAGAGAAACTGTATATTTAGAGAAACAGACAACAAAAAAAATAAATGATTGAAATAAATCCTATTCATTTATTGAATGAAACTGTGTTCCATTAAAAGTGTTAAACAGTTCCATCGTAGTGAATGTTTCCGATTAAATCAGTACACGATGTTGTCTGCCGAGAGTTTCTCCAGGATATTAACTTTTATTGAATATGTTTTTTAGCCCCACGTCAACCATTGACATAAATAAAGATGGCCGACGCATCTCCACTTCCTCCCACTGTGCAAAAATGAAGCGGATATGAGCGCTGCCATCTTGCGCTGGTGACATCATTTGGAGCCAGAGTCTGGGCAGTAGTGATCAGGCAGTGGAGCCACGGTATCGAGTTCCCGCCCATACACCTGCCCGCCCAATCGCAAGCAGGGCTCGGCTGTCAATCATGACATTTCACCCCCTAATTAATGAACATGAACATACATCAGCGTGATAAGAACTACCTAAAACGACAGAAACCATCTTTGGGAAAAATATATTTGAGGTGTACTTTTTGTTTTTAGTTTGGCCCATGTCCCATCTGCTAACATTGAGGGGGAGGGGTTTATGACCTATACTGCAGCCAGCCACCAGGGGGCGATCATGTCATGTCGTCCATCTTTATATCCAGTCAATGGCGTCAACAAACAGCTCTGTGAGTTTATTTTGGTCACTTTAACAAGAATGTTTTAGAGTAGCTGGTTAGCATAGCAAGAAGATCAACTGCTCTTAAAGCCAATATATGTACAATTGTACAGTATAATTTGAAACAGCATGGTCTCAACAAATGCCGTATGGATAACATGCTGAACTAATTTAGCATGTTATCTCAACGCATTTTTTGCTCATGTAAATTTTTGGCGCAAATGTCACAGAGGAAGAAATGTCAGGTGATATAGTATAAAGAGCAAGAAAATCTGCGCACGTAATGTAACTAAACTTATTTTAACCCAAACCATAATCTTTATACCACTACCATAATTATTTTTTATGTCTACTTGGTTAAACCAAAATGCATCGGTCACATGACGAAGACAACGACGGTCACACGACAAAAGTCACCAGACTGCACATTTTAAAAAAAACGGATGGCGGACAACATAAGACGACATGCGAAAAGTGTGTGAATGTCCAACTTTGGCGCCCTCAAGTGGTGGTATCATAAAAGACCGCACCACCGGGCCATGTCAGAGACACTAAGAAGAATGGGGTGAAAGAAACACATATTTTTTACAAAGAAAAAAAAAACATCCATCAGAAGAATTTGAAATCGCATAAAAGGTTAACACAGCAGCTTTAAACTGAAAGATCTGGGTTCAAAGCTTTACTGCCAGATGGCATCCATCACGCTGAAGTTTCTGCACCCCGAGCCTCTGATCTCCCCAGACTGACAGAAAGCAGAAAGACTGATGTGGACTTTGGGTTTAATAACCTAAGACCTGCAATAACCCAAAGGAAAAGATCTGTGGAGCTGCTTCTCCAAAATAGCAGAGTGCGCCAAAAAATAAAATCAATACGATGCCATAAAGTTTTGTTTTAGGTCAGGCAGCACAAGCTAAAATGCAGAGCACGGGGCTTCAACTTGTAATATGTTAAAGACGCGACAGCATCGAGTTGTGAGAGAAGTTAGACATCAGAAGGAGGTCGAATTTCAAGCTGTAACACAAATCCAATAATGGATTAAACGGAGTAGATTATTCCCAACTTGCCTCTTTCCATATTCACAGTCACTTGCATGCTGTCATCATAACAATACTGAATGGGTCATTCAAGTAAAAACAGACAAATTCATTAAGTATTTCAATCATCAAAACATCCAGTTTAGCGGATTTGGGGAGTTTAATCTCTACGTTTCTGAGTAACCGTGGTCCCAGGTGGAAGGTTTCCGTGAGGCAGCGGAGTCACATAGAGATCACGTGACCCTGAAACCGGGACCCCGTCACAGCGAGAGCAGCTGTTTTTAATATCGTCACAGTCCCGCTGAGTTGCAACATGTTTCTAGGGCGTCAGCAAAATCCCTGTTACTGGAACATTCATCAAATTCGTCCAGACAATTCATGGAGTTGTCATTCCACAGTCCAGTGGCCTATATTTTTTTTAAGACTGGTATATTTCTTCCAACACCAGGCCCAGGATCCATCACAGTGGAGGATGAACCCATCAATCTTTCCTGTCTGCTCCCCTCTTCAAGCCTCCCCCCAGTTTCCTCAAGGCCTTTATAGTCCAACTTCTTCACCTCTTCCTACTGGTCATCATCATATCTCTGAAGCACGTCCTCCAGCTTGGCGGTGATCTTCTGGAAGAAGCCGATCTGCTGACGGAGGTGGTGCTGCATCTGCGAGCGGAAGTCCCGTACTCGTGTGCGGTGGAAGTGCTGGATCTCTGCCAGCGTGGCGCAGGAAATGATGTTGCAGCGGTCGTGGAGCTCACCTTCCTGCTTTGGACAGTCTTTCACCTTGGTCAGTGCACCTGGAAAAAGATGGGGGAGGGAGGGAAAGAAAGAAAGGGGAGAAGAATGAGAGAGTGCAGCAGGTAATAGAACTTGCAGGATCTGTGCCAGTAAGAAAACCTAATCCAAACTCAAAGGGAAATTATTAAAATGCAGCCTTGAAACAGAAATACGAATCTACCATGTGTAGAACCAATCACATTGTGATCATTTGCATGCTAATTAGGTAGAGTTAAAGTGTTGTGTCCCTGGAACACGGCCACACTGGACCTAGCAGAAGAATATAGGCTAGTATAGGTATAAAACCCATTTCGACCCACACTCCAGTTCAGAAGGTGGCGGTAATGCACCTAAAAGCTGTTTGCCAACCGCCACAAGACATCAGAAGAAGAAGAATGATGCAATGACGCACACTCGCTAGCTTGTTCTATTATGTTTTCTCTGAATGCTATGAAGGAGTCTTGCCTTGCCTCTGTAGGACCTGACTTCCACGGACCTGTCGAGAGTCTGCCATGTTGCACTAGCCTACCATGTTTCTACAGTAGCCCAGAATGGACAAACCAAAACACTGGCTAGCTAGAGAGTTCCAAGCTGACCATGACATTTTTTCATATTACAGAAATTAGCCGGTTATTGCGTAGTTTTTCCTTGTTTCCTTGCGGTCACCCAATGTCAGTTGTGACTCAGAGTGCTTAGTGTGACTGAACATCTGGGTGGGGGTGGAGATGACCCATGAAAAAACAGATGATGAGGAACTCATGGCAGCATGTGAAGGAAACAAAGAGCTAGCTGGCAGCCACCGTACTTCTTCCTGACCCTGTTGTCTTTTATTTCTCACACACATATTGAAAATACACACCATACCTGCGCAAGAACGCGAACGAACCGAAATTAACTTGGACTTTGCTCTCCTCGCTGCCAAGGCGATTACGGAGCTGGAATCTGAACTCTTGTACTGGCTGGTGGGAAACTCGTTCCCCTCTTACATATTCACACACATATCCCTCCTCCTCTTTAACTCGCTGTATCAAGGAGGAAAAGAGGGAGAAGAAAAGAGGAGGAGGGTGGAAACTAATCCTGAGACTGCTCCGTTTTACATTCCTGCCGTCCCAGGGCAACACAGGACAAGAGGCCCAGGAATCTCCGCTCATTCAAATCAGATGTAGCCTTTGGACCTCACAGACAGAAGTGGCACAGTCGAACGATACCGTACGGGGACGTTTAGGTCAACAAATCTGTCCACCTTAAGAGCCCAGCTGCTGTGTCTCCAGATAATCTGTGCTGCAGTGTTGACATGTTTGGTAGAGTTCAGCACTATAGATATTTGTGGAATGTAGA
The DNA here is from genome assembly GCA_037974645.1 of Hollardia meadi. Lineage (NCBI taxonomy): Eukaryota > Metazoa > Chordata > Actinopteri > Tetraodontiformes > Triacanthodidae > Hollardia > Hollardia meadi. The sequence goes on from JBBPCS010000161.1 coordinate 79,408, forward strand.
GTGTGAAACCCCCTGAAGTCAGGTTTTCATTGTGTGCAAAAGAATTTCATCCAATTGTTTATTTAGGTAGAAAAAGCTTAAAAGCAGATTTCTTTCTTGAACATTTCTCCCAATGAGCATCACCAACTTGACTGTTTATGGAAACTGTGCCTAAACTAAACTCTTTTGTTAAAGGTAGTCATTTCGCAACTGTGACAGAAGTGCAGACTTTGCACTGCGGGGACGAGTTTGTGCGTCACTCACACAACATCACTTCCTATGACAGCAGTGATGGATTACTCAGAGTCTGTGCTTTTATATCTCAGCCAGGATGGATTACATGATCTACCACATGCCGCGCATGTCACGAATAAAATTGCCCAAATGATTACTATTTTAGCGTGGATCCGAGAATTCTTTTTTTTTTTTTTCAAAGAAAACAAACAGAAAGAAAGAAAGACTGGTATTCCCCTTCCTATTATAACTCTCACAAAGCACTGCTAGCTATGATTTCCACAATGAAAACCCAGGAATGATGACAGAGCTCTGTGTGAGCACCTATGAAAGCAGAAAAGATGAGATCATATCCTGTGAAATTAACATGAATTCTGCTTTGGTCAAGTTCTGGGTCCGTTTTGAGGGTTTAAGATGAGGTGAAATTGTTTTAGTTAAGGTTACAATAAGTTCTCTTGGTGAAGGTTTGGGTTTTCATTGTGTTTTGTTTAGTACAAGTTTCCCCTGCCTGGTTCACTCATTATGACCCAGAACTTTTTGTACGAATGAGATCATGTTCCCCAGAGACAATATTAATTTCACATATTATATAAGTTTAAGGAGGTTTAAGATTCACAAGCTTCACAGCAAAACAGCGGTCTCCTAAACAACTGAAGAAGCTGGCGACTTGTTTGAAAATGTGTTTTTTTTTAAATAGAGTAAAAGAACATAAAATGGCTACATATAGCTTGTCCAAGTCTATGAGAGCCTTGAGATCCCAAACTGATTTAAAAAGACGTTATTTACACACTGAAATCTTCACTGTAGCCGCTAGCTAAAAGCATTAGCGCGTGACCTTTCTGACGTGGATTTTTAGCTTTAAAAAACTGTGTAAACAACATCTTTTCCAATCAATTTCGGATCTTGGGGCTTCCAGTGGCTTGGATTACGCTGGACGGGCTTTTTTAGGGGTTTTTTTCCGGTTATTTTTCTTTGTTTTGGGTTCATCTTTAAGCTCCACTTCAGACGGGGCGTGTGCTAATGCATTTAGCTCGTGGCTACAGGGAAATAAAGGGTGTAAATAAAGTCTTTTCATATCAATTTGGGATTTCGAGGCTTCCTGAGACTCGGATTACACCAGATCAATTGTATGGCGCCATTTTGGGGTTTTTCCCAGTTGTTTTTTAATGTTTTAAAACAATTCTTTAGGTGAATTCTGCAACACTATTTTTGCTGTGAAGCTCCAGAAAGGTTTTGTGGTTTAAGAAACTTCACCCAACTTCCCATCGGCATGGGGGCAAGTAGATAGCAACAGTGAATTGTTCCTTTAATTAATCAATTTAAATTTAAGCATATTATTAAAAACTTCAATAACAGGAACAGTATCTTACAGTTCATCAGAGCTGTGGGAAATATTCAGTGCTATTCAAAGTTAGAGGCTCTTTCAGGGACATGAAACAATGTGTTATTTGTCAATCAGAAAGTGGGTGAAATCCCGTCAGTCTCAGGGACTATTCGGATTCAGACTGTGTTTCCATAGTTCAGCGCTGTGATTGTATCTAGAGAACAGAGCTCTGCGGACTATAGAAACAGTGAGCGCCTCTAGCTTTTGGCAAATGTCAGGACTTTGTGTGCCAGGAGCAACTCCCTCCTCCCAACCTGCATGGAACTAACAAGCTAACTCCTCTCACGGGAGTGTGTGTGTTTTTCTGTGTTTGTGTTTTCCAGTGAGCGACTACAGGCTCTCACAGTACCCAGAGCGTTACAATGGACTGGCCATGGGCTTCGGCTTTCAACCCAGATTGACACTGCAATTCAGTAAATGAAAACAGATGTTGAAACAGTCGGAATCTGGGTCTCTGCGTATTGTCTGCCTTTATATCGACATGATGAATAGATAGGGAGGCTGCAGGCTTGACGGCCTTTGGAAACTACGTTAATTATTTTGTAATGCAGGCAAAAATAAATAAATCTCTTGTTTCAGAGGAGCTTATACAGCCTGCAACGTGGAAAGTGGGGCCTCATGTTGCCTCTCCACCCTGCTGAGGCATCCATGAGCATGAGTGCGTTCACTCCCTACCAGCTCCGCTTCAAGCTAACCTCTGACCCTGCCTGTGAAGTATGCTAGATCCTGCATCTGTTTCATTTCTTGCAAGCATTTCTTTGTCAGAACTTCTATCATTGCTTGCTGCAGAAGTACACAATTTCTTACGTAGTGTTTAAGAGTTCAGACTTTAACATCCCTTCAGACATGAATGCACGCACACATTTTCCCACCTTTCTGCACGTGGATGATGTCAGGAAAATTGGCCAGGTGTCCTCTGTAGAGATCCAGCAGGTCCGAAATGGGATCCAGGTCCTGGCGCGGCTGCTCGGCAAAATACTCTCCTATGGCCTCGTAGGCCTCGCCAGTGTCGGCGATGGCTTTGTTCAGGCCAACTGAGTAGGCCTGCTGGTCCAGCTCGAACGCCTGCGCCAGGAGTTTGAAGGACTGTCCGACTTTCTGGTACTCCTTCTTGAACCCCGTCACCTGTTTGCGGGCGAACTCGTTGATGGTGGTGTTCACGACCACGCTGTTCTCGTCCATCCTCTTGGTGAAGGTCTTGAAGCCTTCGATCTTGCTCTCCACTTCCTGGAGGTCCAGCGGGACAGCAGGCGTGCTAAAGAAAAGAATGAAAAAGACCTATTACGTCAGCTTTCTTACACAAACATGTGAGAGCAGATTATTCCTGTTCTACTTATCTCATCCTCCCTATCAGGCACTCCCTACGATGAAAACATTCAATTACAGCACGTGAAACAAGGACAACTGATAACGGCGTCTTGCTAAAGGGCAAATGTGCTCCTCTGTTACTTTATGCCACTATAAAGTGGGTGGACAAAATAACAGGAACACCTGACACAATACTTGGATGGAACCCAACACAGTTACTCATGGGAAACAGGCAAAGAGAAACTTTATTATAGAGGCTGAATCATTAAAAAACATGTTCCGACCATGAAATCATGACCCGGTTACTACTTATAATCCACAGACCTTGTTGGGAGCAGTTTCATGGAGGAACTATTTTCTTTTAACCAAACTACACAGTATCACCTTGCATATGTACACGTGTATCTACTCACGGATGATAGGCTAATGCTCCTGACAGGGCGGGATGTAAACACTAATGCCGTCCTCTTTGGCTGAGCTTAGTTAGCGTCTCATCCAGGAGTAGTTTTGGATTTCGTTTGTGGATTTTTATCTTGAATATTTTCCCTTCCTCATTTGACACATTCTCTACTTGGAGAGCCTGGATAGCCTTCTTGTTTTTGCTTTATATCTCATACCATGAACAAAAATATAATACTCTAAGCTTCCCGGCGTTCAAATGCTAAGTGTTTCATTTATATTGACCTGTACATGATTAATTGTTTGTAACAATGTCTTTCCCACAACCTGCAGAATTGTGTACTTCTTCTCCAGCTAGCAATAGCCTACATTTCCCAGAGTGCCTTTTGCAATCTCCAGGGAGAATGGAGATGGGCTGGGACTTCTGCACCTAACCTCTGCAGTACATAACCCAGCCTCCTACCTAATTGTGAGGAAGAAATTGGCCCCGACCAGCTCGTCCTTCTCTGCCTTCCTCTTGCCCTGTTTCCAGGCCTTCTCGTCCGCCCCGCATGTCAGGAAATGCTGGAAAACGTCACAGCGTGCCAGCACGGGGTGGCTGGTCATGTGGTTCATCCACCAGATCAATCCCTTCCTCCGCTTTGAGATGAAGTCCTCCTCGAAGCGGCCGGTGGCCTGCTTCTCCGGCAGGTGGGGCACCGAGATGACCGGGAAACGCTCCACGAGCCGGGCGTACAGCCAGTCGAAGTGTTTATACCTGCAGGGACGATGGAATGGGAGGCAGGTTCGGTGAAAGGGAATGAGAGAGAGGGCAGGAAAATGGTAGTGAGGGATGCTGGGAGAGCAAGTGTAAAAAAAACTGAAAGGTAAGCTTGAAATTACAGACCTGCTGACAGGGAAACATAACAGGTTCAGAAAGGAAAGAGGAGATTCCTGAGGAGTGCAAGAGGCCACATTCAGCTCTGTTTTTGCCATTTTGTGGGAACAACCGTGGCCACAGGAAAAGACACAGAAAACATTACTTCAAGTGTCTGGGGGGCTTGGGGATCCGGGGGAAGATGCCAATTTGGAAACCCCCCAGACCGGAAAGAGGAGGAGGAAGAGAAGGAGGAAGACAGCCTGTACCTGCGGTTGACTTGCACGTTGGTGTGCGTTGGGGTCAGGCCGTAGGACATGTAGCTCTTCATGCCTTTGAACTTGGTCTGCTTGGTGGGGTCGTCAATGGTGCACATGAACGGATACGGGTCCTCCTGCCACTCCGGCCCATGCTTCCCCATCACCACGCAGATCCTGTCCCCATCCTTCACGAAAGCAGAGGCCTCCCCGAGCAGGAAGGCCTCCCCTCCGGACTTGACGAAGGTGGAGAACCTGTTGAGGTTCCTCCCCACTGTTGCTGAGCTCTTGGCCTGATGCTGCTGGGTGCTCTCACGGCGCCCCGGCAACGAGGAGGTCACCGGGTACAAGGGAGGCATGCTGCCTTGAGGAACATCGGTGGCGGGAGAGCTGTCGTCCCAGTCGTCGTCCCAGTCGTCATCGCTGCCCTGGCTGGTGTGGAAGCTCCCTCCCCCACTGCCACCGCTACCGGCCCCGAGGCCTCTCTGAGACTGGGTGTCCGAGGGTGTGTAGGAGGTGTGGGTGGGCGTCTGGGTTTTGGTTTTAGGCGAGGAGAAGCCGTTGTTGTTGGTGCTGGAGGTGATGTGGTCCCCAATGATCTCCACATAGGAGGCAGGGAAGAGGCCAGCCTCCCCCCTGCTGTTCTCCCCCTCCAGCCAGCCCTCCAGCTCCTCCTCGCTGAACAGAGTCACCAGCTCGTTCTCAGATATGGAGATCTCCCCTGGGTTTTCAGAGTGGAAGTTGTACAACACTCTGGCCTTTAACGCCATAATTTTACTACTTATATCACTTGTGTCTCCTTCTGAGTCCTCCTTGTGTTTCACTGCAAAGTTGCCTCAATAACTTGCTTTTATTCCCGGATTAAATTAGGAGCTCTCTGCAGCTTGAATAACGCTTAGATCGCGCAACAACCGGGCTATTTTTCCCACTTTTGTCAAAACCAAACAGGCTTGTATGGATCCGTGCATAAAAGAACAAGAACAGGAACACACACAGGCTTGTATCCGACACCCACCTCCTCTCTCCGCTCCTCTCTCCGGGTTCAAATATCATTTGTTTCCACGCAGAACTAGTGCGCAAAGGAAACCAGTCTTTATGAGATGTGTTCTCTCCAAGGGAAGATGTTTAAAGTTGACGAACTTCGGGTTTATTCCTCCAGATAAGAGTCGGGGGAAAGTCCTTTTTTCTTTTCTCCTCTCTTCCGAGATGCTTTTGAGTTAAAGGCACCAGTCTTAACACGTAGAAGACCAGGCTGACTAACGGAGGGTGGAGCCAGGAGCAAGTTCAGTCAAGTCGCTGAATGCATATATGGAAAAACCCCGCACAAGCTCGTTGTAAAAGCTCCATCTTCATTAATATAATGTCATGTTCTGTACACCGCCTATGGAGGAGTGAAACTGCCAAAATCCAAAATAAATTAATAAATTAATGTGTCATCAAATGCACCAAAAATAATAAAAGATAATAATAAAAAATAAATGTAGGAATTAATTTATTTATAAATTGTGATATAAGTAGCTGAATTTACGTTTTAATGTCCTTTATCTTCATATTAATTCCCCTATTTATTTATTTTCTCATTTAATTTTCCATTTAATTTATTAATTCATTCATTTTTAATTTAATGTACTTATTTATTTCTTTATTTATTTCTGTATTATTTTCCCATTACATTGTTTCCCCTATATATTTCCCCCACACTTATTTATTTCTGTATTTCTACAAGTGTGTTATTTCTACAAGTTAAGTGTGACTACACTTTTAGCATTTTAATTAAATTATGTAGATAGTTAAGATAAGTCATTTATTAGTTATGTAGGCCACAACCTGTTATTACACAGTGATAGTCTACGTAGAATAATATTATTCAGGATTTTGGCATAAATGTATCTACAAGGGTAAGAATTCGCTGGCTGTTTACTGTATGTTTTAAAAAGAGCTGTTGAAGTAACACAAAACACAGTGAATAAGATTAAAAACACGAAATGTCGCAGTATACAGTCAGACACAAATGTAGGCTAACGTTATGTGTTTCATTTTGCTAGATATCGTAGATTAATGATGCATGATTAGCCGATTAGTCGATTAATTAACATCTAATTTATTGATTATTCTAAAGATGTTTTTTTGTATTTCTTGATTAATTAGCAATTAATTTACCTACAATAATCTCCAAGTGAACTTTTAATAATTAATTTTCATATTTTTTTTAACAAGGTAACTAAACTTTTTGGTGGAAAAAACATATCACACACAAATTATTATTCAAATTATTATTTATGTCCTAAAATATATTCGTAGTTGATGTTTACTTTTGGTTCTATGCAGCTTTAAGTGGTCTCAAAAATACATTTCCCTTGTTCGTCCCACATTTTTTCCCTTATAGGTTTATTATTAGTTTACTGTAATGTAATGAGAGAAATTGCTTTAACATAATAATTAATGGGCTACATTACCCAAGTGCAAATTCATCTCACATAATACACAGAATATTAAATTGCAATTTATCTGCAAATGTAACTTGAATAAAAGTTATAAACACTTTTATTGGGCTGAAATTAAGTGACAGTCAATTAAAGATTCATGTGTATATTTACATTGTTTTCTTCTATATCACATCTCCTCAGTAAAGTGTCATCATAGTCAAAAATCCGAATGAATCTGTTTTACTGGACGAAGTAAAGGCACGCTTTTATTGGCCCTCAAGTGAATATATTGAAGATTTGTGTTTATATTTACATTTTTTTCCCCTTCTGTCTTCTGTTCCCCAAAAAACGATGAATTTTTAAGTTGATTCAAGTGCCGTCACGGTTGAAAATCCTCACTTTTACTGAACTTAAAGATCCCCTTCAGACATGGTTTAAAATGCATAAAAATCCTCTTTCTTTGCATAACAAATATTGTTTTGCAAGAAAGTTCTATAAACTAATTACAAATTCTAAAAGCACATCCACTCCTTCCCTCACACAGAATCTGTGAATATGCAAATGTTGTTGATTTCAAAAGTTCAATAGCTGGATCCAAGATGTCTCCTTCACTGAAAAGTCTAATCTCAGTCTATGTGCACTGGAGTCTTTAAGTTTCCACACCACACTTGTGTATGTTGCACACTGGACCATATTTGGCTTCAAAAACTAGTTTGGCTACACGTCCTAAATGCTTAAACTTAAGATAAACACAGAGAAAGTTTCCCCCTTCGGCAGGTGAATTTGCTCACTGTGTCAAACTCTGCACTGTAACAATAAACAAAACACATTTTTGAGCAGAGAGGGAGCTTTAAAATCTACTGAATTATCTCAAACCTTTCCCAAAGACTCATAGAAAAATCTTCGGGCAAGTTTTTAATCATCATCAATGCCATTTTTGAGACATATGGTTTCCTACTAAATTTATTTCAATTAAATTTATTAGTCTTCTGCCCCAAAATATGCACAGCGTCAAAGCCAAAACCTTTAAAACTGTATAAAACCACAAAATAAAATATAATATAATATATATTGTGCGTTGATGCACTCCGGCCACCAGAGGTCACTGTTACATCACACAGTGAATGGAGCCTGCAGTTCCTCCTCCTGTCCAGCTGGTGGCAGTAGAGCGACATTCACGTTGTATTTTGGCGACGTTAAACCTTCCTGACAAATAATGTAATAATTACAGTAAACAAATGCTGTCGGCCTACACATGATGTGATAATTACGAGATTTAATCAAACGTCATTTGCGCCACAGGAAGATAACAAGCGGCCGAAACATGCGGAAGTAATAAATGAGGACGAAGTGATCATGTGAAACCGGAATTGAGAATAATAAAAAGGTAAATATGAGACATGTTGATGTGCTGTAGATGGTTTGTTTGTGTGTGTGATAGACAGATGTGACAGACATGTAGACAGACTGATGCTCGACAACATCTCTGTTTGGTTTGAGTGTAGAATGAAAATGAGCTCTTTTGATAGTTAAATAATTGGTTTATTCATTTCCAAGCAAATGTAAGCAAGATTTTCTGGTTCCGGCTTCTCAAATGTGACAAGTCGATGCTTTTCTCTTTCATATGTGATAGTAAACTGAATTTATTATTATATATTAAGACATTTTAAGATGTTACCTTTGGCTGTGGGAAATTATTAAAGGCACTTTATTTTACTATGTTTGGCTGCAGTGCAGCAAAGTGTGTCCTATAAATGAAAACATCCCTGACTCGAGTGATGAAGCTACACCATCATGAGTTTCCTCAATGGCTCTTTCAAAATGAATAGGCGGCAAACTCAATTACAATTGTTTGACATTTTATAGATAAAATGATGATCTTAATGGGAAAATAATCAGCAGATTAATTGTTAATCAAAATAATTGTTACTTGCAGCGGGAGTTTATTTTGATGTCCATTTTTGAAAGAAATATTATATTTATTTGAGCAGACCTGTACCTAACTTCTGGTCCTGTAATCTGAGGGAGGTGTTTGGACTTCCTCTGGCAGATCTGAGTCTTGCAACGTTTTGAGCAAACCCTAAATCAAGAGCTCCTTAGCTGAGTTTAAGTTGATCTCAGGACCAGGAAGAGTTCAGGTCCAGGATGGTTTAGACTAAAAAAAAGCTATCAAACCTTTATGAAGTGATTTAACATTTAAACCACCTGTGCTGCAGGCCTTAGACACCTTCTCCTCTCTCTCTTCTCTAGCTGTCTATCATGTCCGACCCGCTTCAGACCACCTCTGACAGTCTGTGTAAACTGGTCCGCTGGGCTCACAGCCACGGCACCATCTGCAACCTCATCCCCAGCCTGCGGCACGTCACCAGCGGCTTCCACAGTGCCGTGCTGACACCTGACCCTGGTCCCCACGGCAGCAACGTCCCCGTCGCCGTGTGGAGTTGTGGCGCCGGACACGCCTACCACTGGCCCCTCAGTGAACGAAGCAACGGCTACGGAGGCTTAGAGAGTGTCAGCCAGGGCCAGGAGAGGTTCGTCGGAGGGCGTCCGTCCAACAAGGTAAAGAAAAGATTTGAGTATTTTGTCTGTATAATGTGAAAGTTCTAAACCTTTATTCCTGCAGACCTTTTCGCAGTCAACCTCAATCAAAGCTTTTCTCTCACACTGAATCCTTCCTACACCTAATTGGACGCACCTAAACTATCACAAGCTGTGTCAAACACCTTTGTAGGCCACATTCTTTGAGGGAAACACCCACAAAGTTGTTGACGTGTGCTGAAGTTGCCGTAGAGTTTTTGAAATCCTAAACACACTGTAGAGGCTTTAAAGGGTCGGTGGGCTTGTAAGAGACACATTTAAGCAAAGAATCGTCAAAATCGACGCAGCAGAGGCCGAGAGATTATTCTGACGTAGGCTCGTGCAGGTGAAGCTGCAAAAACGCTCGATTGTACGATTCCCATGTTGAAGGCCACACCCCTTCAAGGCCAAGCCAAGGTAACCCTGATGACATCATCAGAGGCCATTATTCAGCTGTTCTCAAGTGTTTACGTCACATTGCAGACACGGTGATTCAGTCTGTAGATTTAATTTGTCATCTCGTCATCTTACCTTCCAGGTGACAGCGAGGGCGTCATGTGACCTCTCCTGCAGCGAAGCCGCATCAGAGGGGGAGGAGTTCAGCAGCCGGCTGTTTGACATCGCTGGGTGCGACTCGTCGGCCACAGACGAAGACGCCGACTACGAGCCCCGCCCGTCCAGGAAGAGAGTCAGGGCATCGGGAGGAGCAGTCGCCAGGAAGAAGGTCAAGCAGGAAGTGACCTCAGCAGAGGACTTTGACACTATTGCTAACACAGCTAGCGCGGGACTAGCAGTGACTGTTGATGTTTCGCAGGCGTGTCAGTCACTGAACACACACGCACAAATCGCACACGCACTGTTGCCCAACAAACCCCTCCCACCCTCCTCTCAGCCCCTGCATGGACACGACAGGGGGCGTGAGGGATTCATGGACCCAGAGATGGAGCTGCTGGGAGGAGGCAGCTGCATGACAGGGACCACAGAGCAGGCTGAGAGATGCAGCTCCGCCACAGAGACTACAGAGAAGACTACAGGTACAGAGTGACAGAACGTGCAGGTTTTGATTGGATATTTTTTGTGTCACAGTGAATAAAACGTGATTTTCCAGATCAAAACTAAGTGAAGTTCATCTGTATGTGTGTTTGTATCCTGACTTCCTGTTCCTCACTGTTTGTGTGTGTGTGTGTGTAAACCCACAGGGGGGCAGAATGAGCTGGAGAAGCTGCAAGCGTTGCTTTTTGCAGAACGCAGCCGCAACCAGCAGATGACGGAGATCATCTGCAGTCTGAAGCAGGACAAAGAGCTGCTGCAACACGAAATCACCAAAAAAGCCGAACTCATCTGCGACTTCCTGCAGGACAAACTGCGGCCAGGTGGAGTTTTATTTGAAAATCCAGCTGTTGACGAAATATGTTTGTCTGCAGTTGTTTGTTGGCACTTCTTAATAAAATCACATCCACCTTTGTGTCGTATAAGTGCCTCACATAAACATGATACAAATAATAATAAAATAGGTCCAAACAGTGAGAAAAATTAGGATTGAAATCTACTACTAATACTAATCTCAGCATGAAACTTATGGAAGTCAAAGAGTGCCAATATCAAAATGAAAACCAAATTAAAAAGCCATTGAAACTTTTTTATTATCTTATCACGTTAACGAAATTCAGAGTCGCCATTCTTCTATTCCTTCATCTAGACAAGAGGTTGCGTCGCTGCTCTAATCAGACGGAGCCGGGAAGTTCACACATGACGTCTCCTGACGACGTGGCAGGACTCAATTCGCTGACAATGTTCGACTCGTTTGAGGAAATCGAGCTTCACCCTCTGGAGCACCACCGGACCCTGAAGAGCAAGAGGAGCCGGGACGGAGAGAACACCCGAGTCAGGAGTGAGGACATAAGATAAACCACATTATAACACCGATAATAATATTGTATTCATTTGCTTTTTATTTGTCCTGATGTTTCTGCCCCCTATACGTCTCCTCCGCAGTGAAAAACGTGGTGGGTGTGATAGCGCGCTACATGGCGGCGCTCAAAGAGTTTCGCCGCAGCGTTTCCATGAAGGTGGCCTTCGACCGGGTCGGCGTGGACCGCAACACCATCTCTCGCACGGCGGCCATAGCTGAGCTCAGCCTGGCCGCTCCGGAGGTGTTTCACGCGCTGGCACCGTGGGATGAGAAGGAGGAGACGCTGGCACATTACGCCCACCGCTGCCGACAGGCGATGGACGAAAATATTAAGGCCAAGATCAAAACGATGAAGGCGAAAGGAGAACTGCTGCCCATCGTGTCAAAGTGACAAAAACAGGCCTACGATGCACACTGTACATATTTAAAGAAAATCTAACCATTGGATTCTCTTATTCCAGGAATTATATGACAAGATTATCGGCATCTTTGATTGCACCAACTTTTTCACAATCTCATGCACTTCTGATGTGGCCACATTTCTGCTACTGTGGGTGTCAAAAAAACAGTTTTTCCATCCAGTGGATTTCTCCTCGTGTCGCTGTGAAACATCTGTGCAATATTGTTAAAACTCTCGTTCTTCGACTCTCTGGGACCCTCACCAAAACCATCATGGCTGCTCAGAATTCATTAGAATAAAGTTCCAACTTTATTTATTTAATTATTTATGACAAAAACACAACATACAGACCATAGATCAACAGTCATCAGAGTTACACTGCAGTATCAAGATCTGTGGGTCATTAATATCCATGAATGTCCTTTGAAATCCTTTGATTTATGAACTTTGAGTCACGTAAAGCCATAAATAACCTTATGTCCATTTTGTTGACCTTAATGCAGAAGGAAATATAACAAAGTCCTCCAAGAAAAATAAACACATATTGAGAAAATTTCCAGTTTTTACAGGAAGTCTCTGAGAAAAATTAAATCGTTGCATTATATAAATTTCCTGAATGATCCAAGTTCTGGTTAATTCCATCATGGTCACTCAAACCACCTGACGGTGTAATTAAAAAAGCTCTACCTTTGATGTCCCAGTAAATGATCAATAAGAGACTCTGTTTAGTCAAAGTTAAGCAGCTGAAAGAATGTTGAAATGCATGTTAATGTACAGGGTCCGTTCTGTTGCATGTGTTGTTTTGTGTTTTTCAATAAATGACTGAAAACAGTGAACATCATGAAGTTAACGCAAGTCTTGTCTCGTGTTATTGAGGGAAAAATGTGCTTTCGTCCAGCGGTATGATGTGGCCCTCGAGTGGACGGTTAAAAATAAAAAAGCCTTTAAGAAATAAAGCTTTCAAAACAGACGTCTGTTCACATTTATGCTGAAAAAGACACAAAAATAAGGCGTTTTTTTTTTTTGCTCCAGTTTTTTATATTTGCTAAAATACAAATTCATTATATATAGTTGAATTTAACAACTTTATTATCCAAATATTGATACAAATCCATTACAAATGTAAGAAAACCTGACAAAATGTGCATTTTATGTAAAGTCTTTGTTTGTTTTCAGCCCCTGGATGACTTCTCAGGATGTTCAGCAGCCATCTGGAAACTTCTTCAGACTGTTTTTAAGCTTTCCTCCATTCAGCAGCCAGTCTGTAAAAATGAGAGCTTCACACTCCCCTAAGATTGTTCACAACAGGACAAACAACCGTCCATTCATCTTAACAGGAGGAAACAGACGCGTCTGATGTTCATGTATGTCGTTTCAAAACTGCGTCTCACGCCGGGCAGCAGGAAGGAGACGAGGTCAAGACTCGGGTTCCAGGCGTGGAAGGACGGGGAGGATGAGGTTCCCGAACGAGGAGTCCTGAGTGATGAAGAAGCCTGATGAGTGTGCGTGCGCATGCTGCAAGAGGAGACACACATAACCAAAGGTTCTTATGAGGTGGTTTCTAGTAACAGTCACCATTTAATTATCATATTTTTAAACAAAGAAGATATAACGTGACTTTAGAAGTGCTGGTAGGTGGATTTTGTTAGCGATGGACGGTGCTAGGCTAGCTGTTTCCCCCTGTTTCCAATCTTTATGCTAAGCTAAGCTAAGCACCCCCTGGCTGAGGCTTCATATTTAAAGAGACAGTCAAACCTTTTTAAGTCTATGTAGAAAATGTAAGAGGTGTTAGTTCAACTTGAAGTTTTTGTGTTTGAGTCCCTTTGCACTTGTGTAAGATGTTTCATGTTGCCTTGAAACGCATCTCCCTCCCTCAAATACTGATTTTCAGGCCTGTATTCAAGCCGGTGAGACTGGTACTGGACTCAGTACAGGCGCCTTTGTGACTGCGATTTACAAAAGAATGCTGCCTGCATCAGAATGAGCTCCCAAAATGAATCTCAAACAGGAAAACTCACCAAAACTGAATAAAAACCTAACTGGATATTTAATTAACAACACCATGATTTGCACAAGACAACATAATCAACATGACAGTTTTTAGAATGAGGATGGATTTATTTTTCAATTAATGAGTGTAGTGCGACTACTTTGATTTGTTATGTGCTGTGTGTAAAGTTGTGTAAAAGTAAATGGAGTTGCATCTTCTTCCTGTCTCACCTGCAGGGCAGCTTTCTGCTGGGCAGCAATGTGCTGCTGCTCTGCGTTGTCCCTGAACTCCTTCAGGCTCGGTCTGGACAGCGAGATGCTACAGGAGGAGAGGGCAAAAGGGAAAAAAGGAGATACGTTTTTCAAAATAAAACAAGGTTTTCACTGAGAAAACTCCTGTTAGCCTCCAGGGCTGTGCACCGTCCCTCCCCTACCTGGCTCCAGGTGTGTTCATGGACTGATTCTGCATCAGCCGTCTCCTCTCCTTCTCCAGCTCGGCCAGGATTGCCACCCGAGCCTTGTTCGGGAAGGCTGGAGGGAGAAAAAAGAAGAGGAAGAGACAGGAAGACAATGAAGGAGGAGAAAGGGTGCAAAAGGTTACAATAAATGGGTAAAAATGTGTTTAACATTGTATAAATAAGTAATTTAATTTTCTAAATAACAGAATATGTAGGAAGTCATTTAATTCTGTTGTATAATTTGGACTTAAGTTCACTGTTATAGAGGAACTACAGAAGCTGCATTAGCATGTTAGCTATATTTCCTAAAGAGGAACCAGAGCGCAAAAGATGCTTTCAGGGGGTCCAGGATTCGTAGCTGCGCCCCTGGAGTCAAGGGAGAAAAAAAGACTTAAATAACAATATTATTTGCCTCAAAACAAAATAAATACCTTGTCCTGGAGGATTAGTAGCCATGTCGGTGCAGGTAACTAACGAAAGGATGATAATAATGGTTTAGCTTAAATTTTGTGTTTCCTTCCGCCCAGCTAACGTTGCACTGGTGGATAACAGACAACGATAAAAGTCCCAGTGGAAGATAACTGTAACTTAAACTTCAGCTGGACAAATTACAACGAATTCGCTATTGTACATCACTGTAAAAGTAACTGAAAGTTTAAAATAACCATAAAACTCTCGACTGTGTGCGGATGATGAGTCGCCTTTTGCTCCCTGAGACCGTGAACCGGCCGGTAGGTAAGATAGGAATAAAAAAAAAAAGCCGAGGGTTCACTCTGCTCCTACTTCCGGTAGCCAAAAACGTTGTCGTAACCAAGAGAACGGCACAAAGACTAGCAAACAAGCATGATGGAGGGTATATTAGCCTACCTAAAAACAAAAACAAAATACAAACAAATGGGTGATAATTCTACCTTAAGGTCTAGTTACTATTGTTTCTAAGTTTTCAACTACATCTCCTGTTCTTCAGCAGATGAAGTTTGCTAATTTGTAGTGGAGATAGTTCAGTGAAAGCTCTAGAAAATATGACTATTACGTCAAAAATTGAGTTAAAACGAATTGATTTGTATTTTTAGCTTTATAAATCTCATTCCTTTAGTTTTTATGTTCCATGTGGTGTTTCAAGCTAATAAACTTGGTAAAAAAAGAGAAAGATTTGCAGTTTCAGTAACAGTTGACTGATCTTCTCAATAGACGATCTTTAACCTTTCATTCATCGCTTCTTGTCACGTGACACATATGTTTACATCCGGGTTCGCGCAGTTTTACTTCCGGAGCTGCGCAGCTGCGCCGTGGGAGTCAGCTGACAGTTGTGACCAACTAACGGATGTAACATCTCAACTGAGGAGACCCTGAACGGAGAAAAAAAAAAGCCTCCCTGTGTCCACATTCAGTCGCGGAGAACCGGACAGCCCTTACACCCGATACCCGGTGACGTCTTCCCGCCTCCTGCAGGATGAGTGTCGGCGCTCCGAGAGGCCTGGCCAGCTCGGGGCAGAAGCCCATCGCGGAGATCATCCACCCGCTGTCCGCCGCCGAGGAGCCGCTCTCAATCACCGTCAACGTCGGAGGGGACAAGGTAAGAGTATCTGGGGTTTTAACAACCATGAAATGTGAAGAAGACCAAACTTAACTCCATAACTTACCTGTTTTCAGGCTGGCAGCAGTGTTGAGAACTAGCAGAACTACCAAACTGATGGAAGTTTAATGGAGAAAACGGGATAAACATTAATCAGTGCATTTTCTTGTTTGCATTTAAGACTCACAGGCAATGACAGTTGAGATAAACTGTTTGCGTTCCCAACTGAATCAGTGTTGTATGAAAGATAAATCTCAACAAATCAAAACAGTGTTTTAGCTAGTTAGCTGTATCTTATGAATCTCAGTTTTTATTGCAATACAGCAACAAAACAATAAAAAGACGCAATGTGGGGACACCATTTAAATTTAGGTTTTTACACGTGTTTACACTGTCTTTCTTAAAAGGGACCTGACATCATTATCAGCCTGTGTAAACAAAGATGCACAAAGCAATCAAATCACACCGCTTTTATTCTTCCTGCTGTTGGAGGAACGAGTTTAGCAACCCTTAGGTATCGCAGTTAATTATTGCCAGTAGGAAATGCTGTCATATGTCTGTCCAGTAAGGTGAGTTTGCATGGTAAGGTACTTTCCTTTTCTATTTTGATATCATAAATGAATACCCAGAGCCTACCAGGGTAAAAAACAACAACACACAAATGAATAGTAATGTGAATCTTTTACTCCCACCACCAAAGAGGTTTAAAGCCAGATCATAAACATTGAACATTGAGATTGTTTTGAAATCATTTCTTAATATTACATTTTTAAACCCCTTTTTTCCCCATTGGGTAATGATACGAGTAATAATACGGGTATATTTAGAGCGTTGTGGTGGATGAATCATCTGGGGTTTTGCCATATTTTAATTATTTATTTAAGCAAGAAGTATAATAAGCATTTTTTGTGTTGTTTTTTTCCTTTTATGTTCTTGTTGTTCCTCCTGGGGTCCACTTGGGAAAAACTCAATTAGTCTCTTAAGTTGCAGCTTTCTCCCAAACACCTGAAGAAGCTGGGGACTCCTTTTAAAACCCACTGGTGGGCCTCACAGCGCCTCCTAGTGGGTCCAGGAGGCGGTGGTTAGAAAATCTTTTTTTATTTTCTGGTATCTTACAAAGCTAAATATAAATTTAATTACATTTTAATTACAAATCAAAATGCATAATTTCAATGACCAGTCACGACTTATCATCAAACAAACGTGTTTTGCCACGTTAGCTAGCTAACGTTGCTTTAAATTCATTGACACAAAATGGATCTTTTGTTTTAAATGACCACAAACCATCGTGACTGTCACAACATCAGTGGCAGGGAACAAACTGAATGCAGAATACTCAGCCTCTCGGCCATCACATCGTAATTTTATGTCATTATTTCCCAAAAGAAATTCCAAGTGTATTTTTACAGCCCAACACTTTTCTCTTTTTTTGTCATGTCATTTTTTTCCTCATTTATCTGTTACGGTGGTCCACTGAAATTTTGTTTTTTAACAATCTAAAGTTGGCCTTACTTTACAAAAGGTTGAAAGCCACTGATCTACACCCTTTTAAAGCCAAAATCCACACTTTTAGCTTCGCGGCTACAGCGAAGATTTTGGCTTGAAAAGGGTGTAATAAAAAATCTTTTCAAATCAATTTGGCATCTTGGTGCTTCCATAGACCCCAGCTCCTTCAGTCGTTCAGCAGAACGCTGCATCGCTGTTTTTCTGTGAAGCTCCAGAAATGTTTTGTGGACTAAGAAACTTCACCTGATTTTCCATCAGTGTGGGGGTGAGTAGTCATTTTTGGGTGAACCTGTAAGTAATATGTTTCCTCTCTAATCCATTTCATTACTGATGGCGACGTTTTTGGACTCAGCAATATATATATTCATATCCTTCAGTAGCGGTTGGTGTCTTTTTAATTGGCCTTTTTAACAGGAGATATTTTGACATGTCACATTAGGAAAAGCACAAGCGTAAAATTGTAAAACAAATAATGGCTGGGTGCCGTTTAGCTGCTGCCTGCCGGCTCACTGCCACACCTGAATGGAACAGAACCAACGTTACTATTAGTAACACCTGTGCTCTTTATATGACAAGTCAAAATGTCTGCTGCGAAAAAGGCCTATAAAAATAATAACTGGATATGCTGAACTTTAAAGCCCTTAGTGCAACATTTGAGCTCTGAGGATTCACATTGCATCAATTCTCAGATCGATATAATATTGATTATTTATATTAAAAACAGAGATCTGCTTCCCCCTGTGTGATATTTCCAGATCCGACCTCACTGTCTGTGTTGTGGTGGCCTGTAGCTCATTCACAGTGGTGTAGTGATGCAACGCAATGCAATTATCTGAGCTGTAATTACCAGTGCAGGTTAGCACCACAGAGCACTTTCAACGTCAGGAGCGTGTGTGTGTGTGTGGTCAGTGTGTGAAGCTTCAGAGTGTGTGTGAAGCTTCAGCGTGTGTGTGTATGCAGGAGCATTGGAAAGTTGCACACATGCAGCTTTAAAAAATGTGTTTGCGTGTGGAAGAAAAAGGTGATTAAGGTTGAACATTAGCTTCTCTGCTTTCATGCACTTTAACCTGTTTGAGGAGGAAAGTAGTTCCTTGGTGTGAGGCGAGATGTCACGCAGATGACATCAGCGGCTGGTGAGACGTGTTTGGATCAGCTCAGGTTGTTGCAGCGGGAGATTCGCTCGGTTGGTTTTTATTTTCAGAACCACTTTCGATGATGCTGCCTCTGTGTTTTTTTGGCTCCCTTCCTGTTGCAGTGTTCCTATGCCGTATGGAAAAGTATGGAATTTGATTTTTTTGTCATTTCCAGGTCTGGATAAGTATGAAAAAATAGAAAAGACAGTATGGAAAAATATTTGCGTGACTCTTGCCCCCCCAATTGTGTTTTCTAAAATGTAAAATTCAGAATTGCTAGAAATGAATTGATCCTATAAGAAGAGTCCAAATCCAGACATCTGCAGCCAAATCAGTTTGACAGAAACTGCAGCAATATCTTGGAATTACATGTATACATAGCATCACAAATAACCAAATATGAAGCTCGCTTAAACATGTATGAGTTATGCAGTGACGTAGTTGTCAGAAACATAAACAGGCTATTTATGCCATGAAAATTATTTAACTTTTTTCCAACTCATTTTGGGCTCTTAATTATAAAAGGGTTGCTGTTTAACTAAGGATTCAAAGTGGGGAAAAGACAGCAGAATATAAACTATAAAGCCATTTATTTATATAATAAACATCTGGATATTTGTACTGTGATGTCAAATACGAAGTCTGGGAATTTGAGTCTTGAAAAGTATAAAATTTTGAAATGGAAAATGATTCTGTTGCCTGTGTTCATGTGATCTTTAGAGTCCCTTCTAAATGTGCATTAATCCGTTGTAGACATGTGTTTTGTTATATCCCTTGGACTTAAATTAGATTAAGCAGCATCTAACAGTATAAAACAATCAGCCACATGATTCTCAAAGCCACAGGTTGGTCTCTGTGTTTCCACTTTCTCCACTTTAGTCCAGTTATTTGCCTTTTTATTGCTTTTTCTGAGCGCTCTTCCCGTGTTCGGATGCAGCCTGCAGGAAATCTGTTGTGTCGGCACGTGTTTCCCACCGACTTACCTGTGGAAGAGCAGCATCAGTTTCATAGTGTTTTTAATCAGATCTATTTTTGTAGATCCGGATATTTATTGTATTTCACAGTAAAACTTCTGTTTTTACAAAATACAAGTCATCATCTGTCAATGGCAGAAACAAATGATCACATTTTCTTTAAAAAGAAATAGAATACAATTAAATAAAACTGTTCTTCTGGCACCCTACAGATGATGTAACTAGCTATTATTCTCCAACAGTTAGTAACCAAGTGTGTGTCCATCATTCAGTTAGATGGGAGTTGTGTCAGATGATGCAGGGTTCATATGCAGCAGCTCAACAAGAGCCCCATTGACAGAGAGAAACAACATCAGCATCGATCTATCAGCTGTGTTTGCAGCTTTCCCCTCCTCCAGTTTTGACGCCGTGTCGTCTCTGTCCTCGCAGGAAGTGGGGCTGACCAACGGCACGCCGGTCGAGACGTCGAGTCCCGCCTCGGCGTCCTCGCTGTTCAACAGGCTGCAGCTGGACGACGACCTGGAAGCAGACGGCCAGGACCTCTACTCCTCCACAGAAACCCGCGACCTGTTTGTCACAGTGGACGACCCGAAGAAGCACGTCTCCACCATGGAGACCTACATCACCTACAGGGTCTCCACCAAGGTCTGATATTGGCTGGTGTCATGTTATCACCCATCTACCTGGTTTTCTTTGGACAAGAGGGGCTGTATTAAACTTATATGTAGTGGGATTATAATTGTTTTAGCCCACCTACCAATCATTTATACTTCATGTTACTGTTAACCAGTTTTCAAAGCAGTAATAAAACATGTAAAATCAGTATGGAGGATGTAAGTTAAAGGTACAAGTGGAGTTTCACTTGTAGCGCGGTGGAAATGTTTTAATGAGTGGGTCCTTGTTTTGTTTGTATCCTGAGCTTGTGCATGAAGTTTCACGCTATTCCACCAATCGTCAGTTTGTGGCGGAGAAGCGCCACAAAACGTAGCAAGATGCCAACAAAGGCGGGCCTGAAAAAGACTAGCTAGCTAGAAATCACAGACGTAAACAAGTACGATCTTAAATTATTCAGCTGTGAAAATGTTTTATCATGGAGGGAATGCAGTCAACCCATTTTGGTGAAAAATGCTGAATGTAAACATAACTTTGTTTGTCAACAAATAAACTCCAGAGGGCACCTTTAAGAACACAAAAGATGGACATAAATTCCTAAAACATTTTTACGGCTGCAAATTCTCCCCAATGGGGAGCTGTTCGGTCATTGTCAGACCAGTTCGCAGAAGTTATCCTTCAAGGCTTTCTGTCAGGCAGCTTTCTGACAGAAAGCCTCTTCTGTCAGAAAGTATGTGTTATAAAATGTCACAAATCATGTGATGCCAGCACATCCTTGTGGCCGAGTGGGTTGTATCCAGGAATTGCACCGAGGAGACTGAGGTTTGTATCCTGCAGTACGCTCTTTTTTTTTTCTTTTTTTAGTCATTAGGTTTACACACCAGAAACACGTTTAGGAAAACATCATGGTTTGGGTTAACTTGTACTTCTCAGACCAGCACACACACGGGAGAAGTTAGCCTTGAAGGCTTTCTTCCAGAAATGTTACACATGTAACACAAGTTTAATGTTGTAAAAGGGTCTTTTTTTAACCCAGACGATGATGTTTTCCTAAATGTAAGCAAGTATTTTTGTTGCCTGCTGAGTGTCGTGCGTCTAATGTTAGAAGGACCTTCTGACAGAAAGCCGTCGAGGCTAACTTCTCTCCCATGTGCGACCAGCAGTATGCAGTCTGCCACCCACAGGAATTAAAAATAATAGCAGCAGCAGTTTAGAACTACAGGCAGAAAATACATCTCAGGGTTGATGGAACAGATAAAACTCCAGTTAGGAAAACACTTTTTCAACAAACCTTCTCATAAAAAGTGGACATTCCTGAGGGGGGAAGTATTCAGTAACTTGTGTTTACCAGGTGGATCCTCTGTTCCATCCTTTAAATCTCTCTGCCAGTAAACATTTACTCTGCCTGGCAGAAGTTAATTTGTTCAGACTTGAGCAGAGAATCGTAGCTGTGGGGGATTCTCTACAAACACAGTGAGTCACTGATGACAGAAACTGTGTGTGCTGTGGTGCTTTCAGCTCAGAGGCCCTGGACAAATATCACAGCCCAGTATGAACACAAAGTGTTAATTGAGAGAGTGTGTGGGGGGTGTTTTAACACTGTATTGTCAGAAAAGGAGAGAGGGAGTGTGTGTTTATGTGCATGCACTGTCAGCTATGTTGCGAGGTCAATACAGTTGCAGTAATCCTAAATGTGCTGCGATGAACAGAGACGTGGCCGCCTTCCAATCGAATGTGTGGTAACACAGCAGATGCACTTGTGTGTGTGTTTTTCCTCAGACAACGCGGATAGAGTTTGACCTGCCTGAGTACTGTGTGCGACGGCGCTACCAGGACTTTGACTGGCTGAGGATCAAGTTGGAGGACAGCCAGCCGACCCACCTCATCCCTGTAGGTCAAAGAGCCACGACGCAACCTGCGTACTGTCCTGGTTTTTCATTTAGAAACGCTTGATTTACACTCTCTGCTCTGCTTCTCCTCTTTCCTCCTCGCCCGCAGCCGTTGCCAGAGAAGTTCGTGATGAAGGGCGTGGTGGATCGTTTTTCCGAGGAGTTTGTGGAGACGAGGATGAAAGCTCTGGACAAGTTCCTGAAGCGAGTCGCCGACCACCCCGTCCTCTCCTTCAACCCACATCTCAACGCTTTCCTGTCTGCCAAGGTAAGACAGCGGGAGGGTCGGGAAGTTCAGGGACATTTATTAGAACTGATGTTGAAAGTGGACAGTCGGTGCTTCACCTGTCACACACTTTCAATCCAACTCACTGTGTGTGTGCAGGACCTGAACAAGCGTCAGGGTCTGGCCCTGTTGACCAAGGTGGGCGAGTCCGTGAAACACGTGGCCGGAGGCTACAAGCTGCGAGCACGGCCGGCCGAGTTCTGCACCATGGGAGAATACCTGGACACCTTCAGCCAGAAACTGGGAACCATCGATCGCATCGCCCAGAGGATCCTCAAAGAGCAGTCAGGTATCGGACTGATGTCATGAAGTGACCCATTTCACCTGGGGGGGGGCGATGGTTCTTCTTCTTTTTAAAGATTTTTGGGGGCATTTTTTGCCTTTATTTGTTAGCAAAATAACAAAACTAATTCACCCTTTAAACGTTGGAGAGAACCTAGTGGGCAAATGGTTATAAACTTTATTGATTCATTATAATTTGACAATAAAGAGAACGATTGATAAAATACTAATAAAATGAAACTTAGTCCAATAAAATAGCACTGAAGAAACTGTATAAACAAAGCAATCAATAAATAGATTAATTAATACATTATTAATAAAGGAACTTAAAGGGCCAGTACATATTTCTCCTCTAACCTGTATTCTATTTATCCATCTAGATATCAGGTGTAGAGATGTCTGTCTTCTCTCCAATATAATGGAACTAGATGGCACTTCACTTGTGGAGCTCAAAGAGACAAAAAA
>JBBPCS010000162.1:30832-50509 GCA_037974645.1 Hollardia meadi
TGTGTGTGTGTGTGTGTGTGTGTGTGTGTGTGTGTGTGTGTGTGTGTGTGTGTGTGTGAGAGAGAGAGAGAGAGAAAATTGTACTTCAGCAGCACTGTAAACACTCACAGCACACAGAGAGGGAAGACTGAAAAACAGGGGACACCATGAGAAGCAATGGAAACCCAGAGAGGAAAGATTTATGATTTCTGTCAACACGGCCAATTAGGAGAAGAAAACACTGAAGCTTATTTTCTTCTTTTTTTAGTCCCATGTAAAGACAAGTTGTGAGCAGTAAGATTAGAAAGTCATCGTGTATGACTTTGGATTTGTGGTCAACATATATTAATATATGTGCTAGGCCACCCTTTCCCATAGGTGATGTTACAGTTTTAGTGTTTTCCACCTCAACAGGAAGTATTTCCCTCAAAGCGCTGATCTTAATGGTTCTAAACATAATAAAGATACAGTACGTACTCACTGTTCTTCTCAATGCTGTTTCTGTGTGTTGGTTGGATGTGATGATTTTGGTTTTCTGTCATGTTCATAAGTTTGTATGTTTTTTTTCTTGTTTTTTTAAATAAGTAAGAATGTGCTATTTCCACACATCCCAAACCATCCCAAATTTGTAATTTATCGTTGCTGTACTCACAAAGGTAATTGCTTCGGTGAGTCCATTGAAGTTCGACGGGACAAGACGGGAAAGATGATTTTTCTTTATTTCTGATTAATTGACAATTAATTCACCTAAAAATTAATATTTAAAAAAAACTTGTTTTAATACAGACAATAACAACAGGTTTAAGCCATTTTCTCACTCAAGTAAACAGAATATATTTAATGACTGAATAACACCATTTGATGACAGCAGCGGTGCAGAAATTACTTTAAACATGGTGATGTTCTAATCTGAGGGCAGGGATTGCTAAAATGTGGGAAGAGTTTAAACCGAGGGAATGGATTGATAAACCGTGGGGATAGTTTACGAACTCCGTTGTCAGCCCGTTCTCATCCCCAGCTCGTCAGATGTCGATGTTTTGTCACGGCCCCTCGCGTCTTATCCAGACAAGTCATCTGTCACATTTTGATCCTAGTGTTCATCACTAAAACAAAGCTGCTCAGCAGAGGGTGGCAGCAACGCACCATTTTGATCTTTTCCAGCTGTTTAAAAGGTTTTTCAATGCTAGCCTTTCAGAAAATGATCTGTGTGTGAAAACAAAACTTTTAACACATAAACAGTGTTGTCAAACTTCACATTAGCTCATAGGCTTGGTGAGATATATGTATAACATGTGACTAATGCCTATTTCACACTACACGATTTTTAGCCAGATTTTCCACTCACCGACAAATTTTGGAGCTCGCCGACAAAACCCCCAGATCGGAGCCAAATCGGCGTTCGATCTGCAGTCACCAATAGCTATGTGTGAACTCTTCAGAGACGCGACTCAAGAGGCTCGCCGACACGCCGCCTCCTCCGACTAGATTTCTAGCAGGCTAAATATCTAGACAAATCTGCGACATCTACAGCCAATCAGAGGGCAGGACACGGGGTGAGGTGGAAACCCGGAAGAGGAATACAACATCAACAAACATGGCGGAGAGCATGGAGCACATGGCAAGGAAAGTTCAGTGGTGTACTTGGACTCAAGACACTGAGCAAAGTTTGCTGGAACTTTGGCAGGAGCACCCATGCCTCTTTGATGTTTCCAGTTTGCAGGACCACAACCTGTAGTCTGAACTTCAAAACAAAACAAAAAGGTACAAATTCAGTTGCCTGCAATGACTGCTTCAAGTGAGTCAATCTTAATGAATCTGCATGTCTCTCTTTTTTTAATTATGCAAGGGTCCCCATCTGCAGACTCACCTCAGATTCAGATTGTACACATCAGATGTCACTGCTCCCTCCCTAAACACACCTCTCTCCTCCCTCTAAACTCCATCTATCCCCTTACACACTCACCACCCCTCTGTTCCTCTCTCCTCTTCCACTCACTCTCTGCCTCTCTTGTTCGCATCTGGTGTGACGGCTCAAAGAATGGTCATCAATTGAATTTGTGTGTGAGTCTCTGTGTGTGTCTGTGTCTGTGTGTGTGTGTGTGTGTGTGTGTGTGTGTGTGTGTGTGCAAGTGGGTTAAAAGGGTTTAATTGAGGGGATACTAGAGAGAGGAGAGAGATGTGTCTATTACTGCTGGTTATGGTTTCTGTGTGTGTGTGTGTGTGTGTGTGTGTGTGTGTGTGTGTGTGTGTGTGTGCGTGCGTGTGTACATGCACAGAGGGGGAGGAGGGATTGTCTGTTATTACTTCCTTCAGGGTCCCATTTTACGCATCTATAAAATGCCTGAGCTGCTCCAAGTACCCCCCTCCTCCCTGTTACTTCTCTGTCAACCTTCCCAACTCATCCATTCCCACCCCCAAGCTGCCTTCTTTTAACCCCCACAACTACACAAACACACACAAGAGCATATATAAGCTCTTTATGAGCTGCTATTAGTGTGGTTCATTCACTCCTACGACCCTCTGACTATGTCCACTACTGTACACACAATAGCTGGACAGATTCACATCCCCAAACTATAGACCATTCAACAAATTGATTTACAGTACAGCAGTAGTCAAAAGCTGTAAAGACAACCCTCATATACAGTATACCACAACCGCACTTCCAGTTCCTTATCAAAAAAATAATATACAAGTACAAGTATATAAGTAGAAGAGCTCATACTTCTTTGGAGACAACATTTTGGGAAATAAGCTCAATTCATTTCAGACCGTTTCTCCTGGGACACATTCATCACGTTGCATTCAGCTGTTAACACCAATAGTCATGTAAAGATGTGAAACAAGAGCTAGAGAGAAAAAGTTGAAAACCAGCTTAATTTCACACCTGCGCACAGCTGTCCAATGGATCGGCAGCTTAAGGTTGCCAGGCAACTAGTGGAGACTACAGGAAGTCACTGAATCCAACAACGAAATAGTCCCACACATAACCCCCATAGAACCACAAAATACAAATAAAAACATGAAGCTAAACTGCTGGCAGAAGAAGGAGAGCTCATGTTGAGTAGATTTTCTAGCTACAATGACAACTCAGTAAAAGGTAAGTGGATGCCAACCAACACACACACACACACACACACACACCCCAAAGACCAGTGGGTCAGAGGGGAGAAGGATGACTCAGATTAAACCGGTTCAGAGGTCTGGTAGCCACGGTGACACTTATTTACAGTAGACCTGTCTCCCAACATGTTGGTGTGCATTTAAACGTGCCAACAGGCGGAAATGTCAATGTGTGCAAAATATCTAAACATCTTAAAATACACAACTACACTACACAAGGGATCTCAGAGACATGAAACAATGTGGGGTAGATTGTGTGTGTGCGTGCGTGTGTGCGTGCGTGCGTGCGGAAGCGAGGGCAATTACAGGAAGAGGGGGTAATAGAGACAAGTCATAAAGAAATCAGCACAGAGGCAACGCTTTTCTGCTGACTGCAGGGGGCGATAGCAGTAAACGTGCCAATATCAGAGAAGAAGTGTTTCATGTTCTGAAAAATAGTTTTCCAAATGTTCTCTGAGGAGGGAAATACATTCAACATGTTCTTGGGCTTTAAGGTTACACATAGTGATTTTAGGGAGGAATATCGACTTTAAACAACACCATGTGCTTGTAATGAAATCCATGGAGCATTAGCCACATGCTAGCCAGTTTTAAGTGTGGCTAGTTAGTTTGTGTATTGCAGGACTGTGCTTCTTTTTTTTTACTCCGGGCCCCTCATTTACTGTGAACCATCTCAAGATGTACATGCTGAAATTGTGGTTTCAAGGGATTTCTGAAAAACCCATCCATCGCTGCAATTGGTGGATAGAACCGAAGGTTTGCTGCCCTCTGAAGAACAGATGAGACGAGATGAGAAACCCACTATTGCATAACAGGAGTCAGAGGTACTCTGTGTGAGTGTGTCTGTCACTATTTGTATCAGTGTGCACCCAAACAATGACTCAGGTTGTGTACAATACTGGACTTCTCTCTATGTGTGTGTGTGTGTGTGTGTGTGTGTGTGTGTGTGTGTACTTGAATACATACTGTGCATGCAGGTGGACACTATACTTTAGCACAAAATTACACACTGTAGCGTGTGTGTGCATGCGCGCGCGCGTGTGTGTGTGTGTGGACCAGTGTCTTTAGTAGACTTGTGGTAATCCTCTTAGCGTATGCTGCTTAAAGCTCAGAGCGTATTATGTAACCCCTCTAATCCAGCACTGCATCAAGACAGACAGCAAAAGACCACAACCCATGCTCCCTCACACACGCACGCACGCACGCACGCACGCACGCACGCACACACACACACACACACACACACACACACACACTTACTCCTAGTCCCAAAGACACCCAATGTCACTGTAGGGTCTGACAAATCACTGAGGAAGAAACAGACTCTTCCATACTGAGAGATACTGATTATCACCTCCAGACTGAGCTTTTAGTGGTGATGTCCAGAGCAAAGCTGCAGAGAAGCTGAAACACTGACAGTCTCTCTCTCTCTCTGTCTGTCTGTCTGTCCCCGCTGCCCTCTTCACATATTCTTTATATGTTCTCGATAACCTGAACATCGAACCAACAAGACAGGGAAAAAGAAACGATCTCTCGCACTTTCCTCCCGCTCTCTGATCTGTTGCCAGGGCAACAGCGGCCATCTTGCCGTGCCCCATCTGTCTTGGGTACACATCACAGGCCGGTCATAAATGTGGAATGACAGTCCGAGAGGGGAGGCAGCGAGGGTGAGTCGGAGAAAGAGGCAGCGAGAGCGAGAGGGAAAGAGAGGGAGGGGAAACAGGAGGAAGGAGAGAGGAAGGCTGACCACGACACGAAGAGTCACTGATCATCTCTCAATGGCTACAAAAAAAACAAAACAGGATTATCCATTTTGACACAAAGCTGTCTTTAGCTATAAAACACCTTTCTGATAAGTTTAATCAACCCGTTCTTTTTGGAGAAGGACTGAGGATCATTTAGGGATGTCTACACATACACAATGCCAGACAATTAAACAAACTTATTCTGTTTTTCCACAAAACCTTTTGTCAAACAACAAAAGAAGTTCCCAGATGTTAATTGTCTAACATCTGAGGTATCAAATATCAAATATTATGTCAAATATCATGAAATTATATAACACATGATATTAAACTTTTAACTATGTCAACTTAAAGGCTTTACAGTATTTATGAGCTTTTTTCATCAGATAGATTGATAGTATTGAGATGACAGGAAGTAAGGGGAGAGAGATGGGACATGACACGACACCAACATGGCGGCCAGATTTTTTTTTTCTTCTGTTTTCTCATTCTCTGCTTCCCATCTTACACTAAAATAAAATTAGAACATATTATATGGCGTCACTGCTCTTTGCTCATCAGACCTACACTACATTTATTTAATCAATACATATCAGTTGAGATAAGTAAAATAATACCACAATCTTTAAAAAAAAAAAGAAAAAGTTACAGCTAAAATCAATCTGGGTTTTGACTAGATTTCTAAATTGAGCTAAAGCTTTAAAGAACACTGTTAAGTCATTCAAAATGTATGGTGCAAAAAAATCTAAAAGTACGACCACATGCAGCGGTTCACTGAAGATTGGGCACAGACACTCGTGCTCTCGGTTAGTCTTGAAGCATCTTTGGTTAAGTTCAATGCCCACACACTTGTTTCTCCTGAAGCACACACACTGACAGGCGGCGACGGCTTAACACAAAGAGAAAAGGTCTAAAATTTAACAAGGGTCCTTACATGCATCTTGAGGTAAAAGGGGTGACAAACATTACTTTCTTAGCTCTTGTGATTTTTTTTCCCTTTTATTATGTGAACTGTTCCAGAAGTCACTAATAAGACAAGAGCAGCATGTACACTGCAGTACTTATAAAGACTTGGGCCTTAAGATTCATTTCACTGTTTAAATTTTTCACCTATGGGTCTCCATATTGAGACTCTTTAGTCCCATCACACCACAGAAAACTGCAAAGTCTCCATACAGCATGTGCACAACTTAGTTTTCTCAGCATTAAGAGAGCTGTGTTTATCCAAAAACTGTTTTCTTTTATTTCTCGTTTTGTTTTCTACACCCGAAATAAAATCAATTTGATTTGCAGTAATGAATGGTGATGCCCTGAAAGTGCAGCAGGTTGCAGGCCGTGTGCGGACTACAACTGAACGCAGTAATGGAGGCTCAATGGAGGCTGGGGTGACCTCACACAACCCGGAGCTCAAGGGGAAGTGACGCGGTGGTTTAACTCCGCCTGTGACGGAACTGAGACACAATCCTCATGGTGTTGATGATGCATATGTCACATGACTGCAACAGAGGCAGCACACAGAGAGGCTACAGGAAATATCAAGAAAGTATGAGAGAAGTTTTTTTTTTTTTTAAAGGGGTGAAACAGAACAACATAAGGCAGGAAGCTAAAAAAAAAAAAGAAGAAAGGGAATAAAGGATAAGAAAATAAAGACAGAAAGGGCAAGACAGACACAAAAAAGGAACGAAAAAAAAGTGTTGCTCTATGTAGCCCTGGTCCTTCAGTGGGTTGGGCTGGGTGTTAGGTTACTGTACGTGCACAAGTACAAATGATGAGTCACTTTCTAAAACACACAGGCACAAAGTGTGCACACACAACTTTAAATATAGACTCATTATACTCACAGCAAGTCCACCACTCTCTCTGCAACCAGCCAGTTATTCCCTTTTAAGTCCTGACGAACACACGGACTAATTCCTGACAAATTATTACCTTTTTGTCTCCACTGCAACACTTCCATGACCTTTCTCCCAAAGCTTCAAGAGCAAAGAAAAAGATTATTTTTAAAAGAAAACTGTCGTCTCCCCCACCACCACACGCATAGGCCTGCTTCCTTTCAACGTTTTCTCAGAATTTTTATCATCATAAAGAGCACTAATTACAGGCTTAAACATGCGGGCAACTCTAGTGTACACACACACACACACACACAGACACACACACACACAGACACACACACACACTCCCACCCTCCCAAAGTCACCAAGTGAACATAATTAGAGACTTGAGAAAGCTATGAATGAGTGGGGAGGAGGAGGGCTGGAGGAGAGGAGATTAGAAAACATGAAGAAGTTTATCTTTCGGAGTTGAAGATCAGGGAGCAACTTCACACCAACTCCTTGCAGTTTTCACTTTTTGAGCGGAGTTTGTTCTTGAAGCTTTTACTCAACATCAACCAGGCACAGACTAACTCTCAGGAGACAGATCTCGGTGGCATGGCCGGCTGGTTGGCCCAGAGTGTCGGGCCACTGGTTTGGAGAGGGTGAGCCGATCAGGGTGGGCAAAAAATGGAAAGTTCGGGAAAGAGAGAGAGAGAAAAAGGTGGAGATGAGTGCAATAAAAGGAGAAGAGCCCTGCAGGACGGTTGATTCGCTTTTAAAACACCAATAAATGACATCAACACTTAATCATGGCCAGAAGACAGCAGTACATGTGTGGAAATAATGTTAATAAAATGAAGACCCGTATTTTAACCAATCATTCTTCACACCTTCTAACATCGACTTCTTTCTGTTTGTCAGAGCAACATGACTTGTAAAGTCATAAAACCTGCTTCACAGGTAATACATCACGTTAAATGCGTAATTCCATTAATGCTGTCAAGGGATATGTTATTAAGGGATGACTCTTTCTCCCGTGACAACCGATTAGGAACATTTTAATTCCAATTATCACTGAACTGACATTATTTGTTTCACAACATCCATGTTTTTTTTGGTTTTTTTGTGTGACATTGTTCATTTTTGAGACATGTAATTGCTGTTTTTCTGTGTTCAAAGCAGGTAAAACAAAGCTAAAAGACCAGAACTATGAAGAACACATTCATGTCGGTTTATTTATAAACACACACAGAGAGACAGCAAAATCAATCATGGAGGATGACACAATGTCAGGCAAAATGTGCCAAGGTTAAAGAGGTTAAACATGGAGTCGGGATGTTTTCATATAAAAAGAACGTCTGTTACCTTCAAGCCTTTGTCAAACAAGTTCACACGATGCTGATTAAGCTGATCACCACCAGATAAACTTACTTGTAGTGTCAACTGACTTTGGAAACACGTAAAGTCTGTTCAGAACAATCTCCTTTCAGGACATCTTACTTGTAAAATATCACTGAAAGCATCAATCAAATATTCAATATATTAAGGTTGTCAAAAACTCTTGTTTGATTATTGGGAGTTGGTTCATTGAGACACACAGCTGGCGGTACTCAGCCTCCAGTCAGGTGCCATCAAACCAACGCAGAACAAGAGGACGCAACAAGATGGCGTACTTAAAAGAGCTCCAGTCAAAGTCCAAATGGTGGAAAATAAAATGTTTCAGGTATTTGTTTCAGGAATGTTGCAGGTTCCTGCCTAAAGATGAACTTGCCAAAACCATTTAGACCTTTTGTGTTCATGCAGGACCGCTCATATTAAGCTGATTAAGAAAATAGCTTCTCAGGGCCTTTCAATACTTCTTTGTCGACAGTCATCAAACCCCTGAATCTAAATGGCTGAACTGAGAAAACAAACAGATGTCGAGAATGTATCCAGTAAATAAGAAACAATAAAGCCAAGTTGGATGTTGCCTGTTAAAATCTTTAAAGCTGTAATATTTTATTGGAAATAAATTTTAAAAAACAACGTACAATCAATCTGAATCAAACTCCATACTTGAATAAACTGTAACACCTGAACAGTCAAAATTCAATTCTTTTCAGCAGCTAACTCTTGGTCAGATAGCAGAGCTTCCTTGAATGCACCACCAGGAAAGACTTTTTAAAACACTCTCTGTTTGGGACGGTGTTATCACACACACAATCATGGAAATTTAACCCAAAATAAAGGAAACAAAAAAAAAGTGTCACATGATGATTAATGTCAGTGGGAGAGCACCTTTTTTTTCTTTCTTTTGCCAGATCAACTTTCTTGCTGTGTTTGCAACTCATCAAACTGTTCATCACAACCTCTGTTGACCCCCCCTCTCTGTCTGTTTGCATCTCTCTACCTCTATTTTTAGCCCTCTCTTTTGCAGATTAGGGGCCTATTTATAGACCCCCCTTATGTTGTCCAATAAGAGGGCTTCTTATGGGAAAATGGCAGCGTCACAAGGATTCACACACCTCCCACCTCCCACTTGGCACAAAGCCCAACCCCCCCCCCCCAATCAAGTTCATCCGACCCTCTTTCACTTTCTCCTCCCATCCCCATCCCCATCCCCATCCCACTGTTCTCCTTTCTGCCCCCCTGCTCTATCAATACAGGGTGGCTCCTGGCACGAAGCCCACAGCTTCAGTGGAAACTTTACACACAGGAAAGAGCCTCGTGTCAACCCTTTACAGCCCGACAGAGAGCGTGTTTAAAAACTGCATTCTACTTACAAAAAAAGACCATATATAAGACAATATAAGAGTTACCTAAAAATACTAAAATAACCAGGCCTCAAACTGTGTGGCATTCATAAACACTACACTCCGCTGGTATACTGATAAATATACAGAAAGAGAGACATACAAATGGACAGATAGGAGTTTTTTCTTCTTCTTCTTAACTTTTTCCCCCACTTTAAAAAAAAGAAGGAAAAAAAGAGGACATTACATAATTCTCCAAACACTTCCTCTCTAAGCCGAGAGCACTCTGCCGTTTTATCAGACACACACACACTTGACATATCCAAGCAGACAGGCAGCCTGTTCGGGCTGTCTGCATCACAGTCGCTATGACAACGGTGGGAGAACAATCCACAAAAACAGCCACTCGGGAGGAGGAGGAGGAGAGAGAGAGAGAGAGAGAAAGAGAGAGAGACAAAGAGATAAAGAGAGAGAGGGAACTAATGGGGAGCTCATGTGTACGTGCAGCTGTGCCAACTCGGGCTCCGTGCCATTTCTTTGTCGGATCCCCAAGTCTGTTTCCTTTACCTGCCCTCTTAGGGAAAGAAATTTCACAAACAGTGGAGTCACATTTCATTCTCCGCAACGCTTCTCTTTCTTCGTGGCTTTTTCATGACTCCGTCTAACCTCAACTCACAGATGTACACGGTCACACAAAATCGAAATGCTGCCATTGCCTCTCTGCCTTCCTGCTGGTGACACACACAAGAGGCTGGAAGATTAGATCGCATTCTATACAAAGCTTCTACAGTGCAAACCTCAACTGGATCATTTTGATGCTCGGGGCATTCAAGTCTGATAATCAGTGCAGATTATGCTGCAGAATGACAAGGCACCGGAGACTGTGGCAGTCCGACCACTCAATCCCAAAGTAGTCAAAGCCGCCGAGACCTTTTCAAATGTACAGAATGTCATTTTGGCTGACCTTAAAGCCGAAGGTGGATTTATCCGTTTCCAAGTTTCATGGTACAGCACCTACACCACGGGGTCTTTGGTGTTTCTGTGCGTACATAAGGGGCTACTGTGGTTGACAGTACATGTACTAGGGCTGCAACTAATATTTTGATTGATTAATCTGTCAATTATTGTAACGATTCATCAATAAATCATTAAGTCTGTTAAAAGTGTCAAAAAATTGTGAAAATGCTTCTTTTGTCCAACCAACAGTCAAAAAACCCAAAGAGTCTTCATTTACTATCATAACTGGCAAAGAAAAACAGCGAATCCTCACATTTAAGAAGCTGGAAGCAGAAAAGTTTTTGACATTTTTGACTGAAAAATGGCGATTAATCGGTTATCAAAATAGTTGGCGACTACATTCTTTTGATCGACTAAATGACTAATCATCGCAGCTCTAACATGTACGTCTTCAGAAATTCATCAACACATGTTCAATGACCTCACACGGTTTCATCTCTCACCGCATCATCTTCTCCGTTACAGTAATGCTAATCCCTTCCTGGCAAACACGTTTCCACTGCACTCCCCAAAAACATAATTTTTGCTGCACATCACAAATGTGATTAGTTCATGTATGGAATGAATGTCCATGTAACGTAGTTTTGCAGTGATGCTGTGAGAGACAACAGGTCTATAGACCTATAAATCAGCTACAGTAAACCCTCAGAAGTAATGTATACTTCAGGCGTTGTCCAAACTGAAACCTGATCACGATGTTTGCTGGAGTGAAAGGGAACAAGATGAAAAAGAAGCAGGGCTCACTTTCAACTTCCATTCATAAAGAAATATGACCACAGTTGGGGGTGGGCTATGTGAATACATCTCTATCGTGCTATGTGTAATTATATATTGCAATGCCTATAATGTGATATGGAACATTTTCTGAAAAATGAGCAGAGATATTTAACCACAGTGAGAGTGGTTAGCAGTAATAAGTAAAGAGTTATTTCCTGTTTCTGTGTCACGTGGGTTTACACCACTGCCTGAGTCTATTCATTCCAATGGGAGAAGTGAACATGAGCACAGATTAAGACCGATTCGTTTGCCCCGCCAACATAAATATTGGACCCATTTTTAACAAGCCACATATCTGACATTCTAACACTAAAATTTAATTTTTTTTAAAAAACAATGAAATCAGGAAAAACTTTGTCTGCCTCAGAAACACACTCTCGCAAGATGTGGAGATCTGTAACAAACTGTATCTAGTCATGGGCAAGCAAAAGTCCTATATTATATAGTAATAAGTTAGTGTTAAAAATGCCCAGTGGACCAGAGGTGACCACACCCACTTAGGAGACAGGAAGCCATTTGCATAGCTTGTAATGGGTCATTTGTTATAGAGAATCTTTGATTTAATGTGTACTACATTCACCATCGTAGATTAGCATGAAACAGCCAAGGCTGACGAGTTTTGCTGCAAAATGTTGTGCCAATCCATCTAGTCGATACCGAGATAATTCACTGGATAAGTGAATAATTATCTGGGTGCTATGAATGTTTGCCAGTTCATTCATTCCCACAATGTTCACTAATACAGTACAACCAGAGATATCAAGAGGAATGGCTACCTCAGTACGGTAAAATCTCTGTTGACACATTTAAATGATCTCGTAGTATATGGTCAAATCGGCCAATCCTAACCTCAGCAGAGAAATTCTTTAACTCTAATTTCTAAGAATTTATTAAACAACTTTAACACTTAAAGCGAGAGAATGCGACCTTTAATATTCAATTCATTCTCTAAACGTCAATAAACATTTTGGGCAGCCAAATTATACCATCCAGTATGTCATGCATCTTGTATTGGCAAACATTCAGCTCTTCACTGTCTATGAATATAGTGATCATTATTCATTGTTTACACAGTGTCGTGCTGCTGACTCTGTGTACTAAGCATTTTTTTCTCCATGCCGTATTGTGTTGTCAGCACGCTAAGACTGTTGGTACCAAACAAGATCTTGCCCCAAATTGTCGGCTAATTCTTACGGCTAATATCTAAATTTTACCCTAAAATCCTCCTCCGTCTTATCACTATGTAGGTAAGGTAGTAAGATGACATTATCATGAGCCATTTGAAGACACCGAGCACAAGAAGTAAATCTCACTCTTCATTAGCTGTGATTTCTGAATGCTGCTCGACATTTGTGACTCTTCGTCATCGCTACATGTGAAACCACAGAAGTTCAGTATTTAGTCTGGGTGGCCCTCCCTGGGCAGGCATTGAAAGGTCCTGTTTATTAATCCACAGGGTGCATTCCCAGAGACTGATTCCAGCACAGCTTAAGACATTTAGAGAATATCTCTTTGTGTCTGTGTGCACGCTGAAAGCAGCTTACATTTGCAAGGACCATATTGTTTTTGCGTTTGCATAGCACACAGGTGTAATGAACTGGAAAGGCAATGGCGTGGAAAATACACTGTTAATGTTCCAAAATGTTTAGTGTACGCGCATAACAAAGATTAGGACTTTTCCGCCTCTCCTGGGACCTCCATTGGCTGACAGTTAGGATCCTCGAGGGGCTCTCTTTGTTATGCTTTGTGCGGCAGTCATTAAGTATCCATTAAAAAACTCAATGGCTCTTTAACTGTCAACAAGCCAAAAATAAAACAAGAATCCCACACTTGCCATTTTCATGAATAGGGGAAAGTGACAATTACTGAGCTTGAAAAGAGCATTATTCCCTGCCTTCAGTGGAAGTTATGCATTTTAAAACTGTTACAACTTTTCACAGGCTGAAGACTGTTAGGGCATCATCACTTAAGGGTTGTGGCTGAGCTTAAGCTGCTAACTCCACAAAGCTCGCTTGACAAAAATCAAACCACATCTGACCCAAATCTGCTCAAAATCTTAAGCGAAAGGTAGTTTTTTTTTCTTGGCCGTTTTTGCCACTCCGCATTCATCTCGTCAGTTTCAGTGCTTTGCGTGAAGTGAACGGTTTCTGACAGGAGAGAGCGAGGTAAACGTCTGCCGATCTCGTCGCATCACTACGGTCCACAGTCTCCGCCAGAGAGGAAGGGAAGGTGGAGAGAGACGGGAGCGGAGAAAGAGTGGTAGAGAAGCAGAGGTTGAGAAGATATTGGGATATATACAGGGTGGCAGGCAGAAAGAATGAGCTGAGGAGAAGGGATGAAAAAGTAAGACAAGTGAAAGGTGAAGAAGACAACAAAAGGAATAAGAGGAGAGTGAAGAGTAGTCAGGGTACAGAAACTGTAAAAGATAACAGAGACTAAGAGACAACTAAACAAAAACACATAAATACAGATTTTTAAGTGGTCTAAAATGAAGTAAAATATTTGGGGTTACATCATACTACTAAGTCACAAGTGTCATATAATCCACACAATAACATTTTAGGCCTCACCACTACAGTCCAGCATGGTCGCTTTTTCTAGCAGGAACACAGTGACGTAAACACACACCGTTTACATTCTCTGCATTGCAATCGTGACAAGGCAGCTGAAACATTTACAGGTCTTGGCAAACCCATTTAAAGCGGATTTAAAAAAAACAGGCAAGTGTGACTTAACGTTAAACAGAAAATGTGTTTGTGAAAGCAACAAGATGAAACTTCCTATTAAATATGATGATCCCCTAAAGATATAATTCAGCATTTTCTGAAACAATAAAAAACGTAAATCAACTTCACTTCACTTAAAACAGTAAGATGCCCATCTTTTTGCCCATCTGTACCTGTTCCATTAACACTTTCCTGCTTTCTCTTACTGTTCAGGAAAACTGGACATAATTTTCGAGCGTTTTTATTGATTCCAACAATTCCATAGCCAGTCTACCGATGACAAGTAGACATTCTTGGCATGAAACTGTAAGTATTGTATAGTTACACTGCCTGGGAAGTGCTCAAGACCCACGCCATTTCCAGGGAAATTTGTTTTCAAACACTTCTCAATCCTCTTATGCCAATCTGTTACTTATGTTCTCCAATTTTAAGAACAATTGCTGCAATTCAACATACAATACAGGGGGTCCAACAGTTTTTTTATGCTAGTATATCTACTGGTAAAAATCATAACACCGACGCCGAAGGAGAGATGCCAGAAAGTGCGTGTGGTTTTGAAAAGAGCAGCTGGCGTGTTTCCTTGTTTGTGATCATTGTTGCTGCTATTTTAGGAACCATTCAGGAAGTGATCTACAGAAAGGCCGCTGACGGAGAGTGTTCGGCTCGACTCATCACGAACCAAAACAAGTACAACTGAATGGAACATGGAGAAACTGCAGTACATCTGTATGGGCATTTTACATCTCTATTTGTTCTCTATTGGCTCATGTATTTGTACTTTTGTGCGATTAGTTGAGCAGTGCAGCACTAGCTGTTTATCACAGGGCACGCTAACACAGACCATGTGCTGGATTTGACCCCGTTTCAATGAGACTGCAACAGAGAGTGTTTATATATTTGACCTATTTCTCCCCACGAGGACTTCGAGAATCCACAAGATTAAATCTATTATGTCTTCTGTCATTATGCATCATATTTCAACCATTGGATATTGATTTTGTAGAATTTTGGGCCCTCCTGTTCCCACCTGCTGTGGCCCTCGACTACTCTATCATGTTAAGTTGACAGTCCATTCTCAACCCTGGAGGAAAATGGGGGAGCATGAAGTTCAACATAAACGGACTTGTGCATGAACCACAATGTGTTATGCCCTCGATGATGAAGTACATGGCTGAAAGCTTCCTAGTTACGCCAGATTCTCTGCTTTAGAGGGCTAAACACACGGACCTCATTTTTAAAAAATTTTATTAGATGTATAATTCAACTTAAGATCATTTTTGATGGAGTACTTGATTTATAAAAGATGCTGAGCATAAAAAAAACACTTTGAGCAGTTTCTATGAATCCTATTTGTAACTTACTTACTCAGGAATATCCATGGACCGAAACAGAAAACCAAACTTTTTGGAAGATGAGAGCACGCCGATGGTAGAGGAGATTGAAACCATAGGCAACAAGTATAATTTGGTCAATTAAGGCCAGTTGACAATGACAACATTCATCCCAGAGCCCTTTATTTCATCAAATGTGTTGGTTTCAGGTGTACTTTCAGGAAAGATTAAGAGTCATAAGACAATCACCGTCACAATTTGCAAGTCCCACTGCTGCAGCACCAGGAGACTTCCAGTCCGAAATCACATGGTGTAAATCAGTTATCACACAGTAGCATAGCAACCATGCCGCTAACTGTCTGACCGCACAGTTAATATCCTCCCTCTCACTAGCCTGCTGTGCCCCACTGTGTCCTCGCTCCATCTTTTCCTTCGTATTGCCCTCTGCAGTATTATCAGATAATGTGGTTTTTTTTTACTCCTGCACTGCAGCCACTGTGGCACAATTACCCTGGCTGCTGCACTAATGGGTATTGATGCAGCTGAGGGCCCCACACACACACACTTGCACACGCAAACATTCATAAAAAATTCATGACGCTGGCTCAATAGGAAGATGCAGGGGGTCTGGCCAGCCCTAGAAAGTACAACAAATGCCATTTAACAAAGGGGAGAAGCGGTAGATGTTACAGCCCTCGACATTTTGTACAATAAAACACAGACACACGCGATTACAGATAAATGTGTGCGCGCTAAAAGTTCAAACAGACCTGCCGCCTGCAATTGAACAGATATCTTTGTGTCCGTCTGTACAGATCTGCGAGTATATAGTAACAGCCTGTGTATATGTGTCTGTGTGTGTTGCTGGAGTCCATGTGGTAGGTAATTCCCTCTTAGCGCGGGATTTCTCCCTGCCACGGGCCGGCGCTGAGAGAGCTTTAGAGCGCTAAGCCTGCTAGCTGAGACTGAACCAGGGATCACCGGAGACAAGGGGTGAGTAGATGGAGGGAGGGATGGAGAGGGAGAGAGAAAGAAAGAAAGAAAAGGTGGGTGTGACCAACTGACAGGAAAGCGGGGCGCGAACGTTACGAAGAGGAGAAATGAAGGGTCAAACAGAGGTAGGAATGGAAGGGTGAGGAGGAGAAGGAAGGAAGAGGAAAAGAAGAAAAGGACCCTAAATGGGAATGAGCAGAGGTTACTGTGTGATGTAGGCTGTGGATGTAGAAAATAAAGGGAAAATGATGGGAAAAAAAGACCGGTAACAGGAGGTTCACTGGGTTGTTGACTGGCACCAACAGGAAGCTGAAGACTCAAACGGAAGGTGATATTTCCTCAGTTGTCACCACAACTGACTAAGTAGACTTGGTACACTTAGTACACTTGGTACACTTATACTGTGTGTGCACAAAACTAGCAGATGAAAAAGTCCCCCTGCAGTCATAAATGTGTTCTTCTTGTTCCTGCTGTTGAATGTTTGAGCTTCACTGTGTAGAATGATGTATGTGCACAGTCTGACACTATAAGGCTGTTTTCACATTCATTGCTAAAAAAAGTGTAAATTTTCTCTGTGCTCACTGGAAATCTGATTTGAAGAGGTGGGGCCTATGAGCATGATACAAACACAAATAGTTTGGAAGCCAATCCTGGTCCAATATTCAGTGTACACAAGTGTGATGTGGAAACCTGAAGCCTCCAGTGCACAAACACTGAGAATGGACTTTACAGTGAAGGAGGAGACATCTTGAGTGCAGTAGGAAAACTTGTGAAATTAAAAATATTTGCATATTCATATATTCTGGAATTTTTAATGAGGGAGAAGGAACAGGTGTCATTTTAATCTTATGTGGCTCCAAGCTAGCTCTATAGCTCTAAAATCTGGTAAATGTCCTCAAGTGAAGCCACTTGAGTCAGTGTTGGCTGACTCTGACGACTACAAGTCAGAGTCAAAATACATCCTGCACTTATATGTAGCACTTTGTAGTTTGGCTTATTTGAAGCTAATGTACTTACATGATTCTTGCTGTTCTGGGTTTGTATCCTCATGGTTGAATGCACTTATTGGAAGTTGCTTTGGATAAAAGCGTCAGCTAAATGAAATGTAATGTAAAAATTAAGTCTGTAAAAAAGAGAAGTGACCTTAGCAGGCCTCTGTAGCTTGCTCTCATCTCTGCTTGACACAAGAAGCTCAATGCTACATTAGCCACCACTAGCATAACAAACAAACCTGTCCAACTCATTCTCATTGCAGGTGGTCACATACCAACATTTTGTCATGTGCCCTACGTGTCTTTGGCGTCACTGGCTGATGCTCTAAGCCTTCTCTGATGCACAATGGGCCCTTTGGCATCTGTTGCCGACGCGCTAAGCCTTCCCTTTAGCGTTTCTGGTCAATGTGCAAAGGCTTGCAGCCAGCGGGTGTTACCCTGACACACATGGTCTACGTTACTTTGGTTAAATTTAGGCACAAAAACCATGTGGTTGGTTTTGGGAAAAGATCTGTGATGTTTGGTTGAGTTTAGGCACAATACATACATTGTTAGGTTTAAGAAATGACTGGCGATGCTTGGGTTCAAATGGGACGTGAACTCTGGTCTCCTGGGTTAAAGTTGTGTGTGTTGGGTTGGGGTTAGTGCCCTCTTGGCACTTTCTCACTTTGGACAGTATGTTGCGCTGTGTTATCTGTTCAAGTCATCTGAAACGGACACAGACGGTTTTAAATTGCAGGTGCATTAAACCCTTGTGCGTCTGGATGAGATGTGCGGGGCTGTGACAAAACATCGATATCTGAGGAGCTGCGGATGAAAACGGGTTGGAATTTGAAACTGAAATATCAGATGGTCATGTTGCATTGTGGGTAATGTAGTCACCAGTTTTGACAACGAACAAGAATTATAAAATCATTTTTTAAATTGTCCATCACAAGTCTGGTGTTGTTATAAGTTCAGTGCTAAATCTGTGGAGTGCTCTTTTAAACATAAACTTTGTTCATCAGTTTAGAAAAAACTCAGGTAATTTCAGAAGGCAATTAAAGACGTTTTGTTGTTATTATCAGACGACTTGTTGCACTGATGGCATTGCATGACCTTATACAGTAAATCCAATCTGGGGAAATTGAGAACGAAGGGCTAAAAGCACCCTATGTATTGTCAGAATTTTTCTTAAAGATTGTATCAGTTTTCTTCAAACAAAAATCTGTGTTTATGTTGTACCTCATGGAAACCATGTGCTGCTCACCAGAAAAAGATCTCGAAACAACACTGATAAATACTACTCTGTATCATTTTTGTCACTTCTCATCACAACAAGAAAGAAATACCACTGGTCAGATAAATAAAAGTATACTTTTCCATAATAAAATCAAATTATTGATATTTTTAACATTTTAAAACTTTTGTCGCCTCACATTTTGTTTTCCACACCTTAGATGACTTTGTGGATATTTGGATGAGCCTCCTGACTTGAAGCAAGTCGAAGTCACAGGCAGAATTATACATAGGAGACACAGGACAGCATGCATCAGCAGGCTGGAGGAGACAAGCTAGTCCTCCAAACTTGTAGTTGTGTCTCCTCAGTCTATATACTCAGAATCCAACAAGTTTTCCCATGGTATTTTGGTGCATAACAACATAATAAGAGAAGATAAAAATGTAACTGCCAAAGTCAAGAAACATAAATAGAAAATAGAAAAAAAATACAACAAAAATATTTAAAAAATATTGGAAAATATGTGCAATATCTGTTTTTAAAAAATTAAAGAGGTATACAGTTTGTGCAGGAATGTGCAAAATACTGACCAAGTTCACAGTATGAAGCATAAAGAATATATGCTATATACAGAGATCACCTAAAAGTGTGCGCTAATGTAACGCGTTAAGAGATGTGGAGAGTGTCGGTGGGGCGGAGATAAGAGTCGGTGTCAGTGGCCCTCAGAACTAGCTAGCTTTTCGGTCACTTATCTGTCATTTATTTGGGAAGGTGGTCCTCAGAAATTTGTTGACAATCAGAAATGGGCCTGAAGTTACAAAAGGTTGAGAGCCCCTGCAGTAAAGTGCCCTTGCAGCAGAGCAAACCCGATGCAGTGCCGTATGGGCTGCCCTACATGTTAGAAAATTAGTTGGCCTCCATCTGCCTCTAAATGGTAGTTAATAGTTTATAGCAATTTATCCTCTTCATCTTTATAGCTGATTACATTAGCATCCCTGTATCCAGGTGTACTAATGTAGGCATTGCACTATGTTGGAGGTTAGTAGATACAACTGAGCCACAGCTGTGATGCTAAACTACCAAACCTACTGATTCTCACGCGCCAATCATATGAACTTCTTTTATATGAATCTGAAAGCCACTAAATACAGCCGTGTGTGTGTGTGTGTGTGTGTGTGTGTGTGTGTGTGTGTGTGTGTGTGTGTGTGTGTGTGTGTGTGTGTGTG
>JBBPCS010000162.1:59267-82910 GCA_037974645.1 Hollardia meadi
CACACACACACACACACACACACACACACACACACACACACACACACACACACACACACACACACACACACAGTTCTTGACTTTTAATTAAATTTAATTATAAGGACAAAAAGCAAACTAAGCAAACTAAAGTATATTATAGTATAATATTTATATTATAGTATAAAAGTTCTGACTTTGGGAATGATACCTTCCCAATCGTCGCTGTATGAATCAACAGTCTCCAGTTACAGTTTCGTATCAACAACTATCAATTATCTAAACATGAAACAAACGTTCAAATGTGAATGAAGCGATGATGATGAGGTGAGCTCGGTGCACCTGTTTCCCTCACAGTTGTGAGTAAATTGGTCTGCAGCCGGCTTCTTAAATCGCCCGTCTACTGACCTCTGGCATAGATACGGAAACAACCAAACTATTCAGCAGCAGAAGATTTTTTATTTTTTTTTTGAGAACAAGAACAGTAAGAATCATTGTCCATGTGACCATAATCAATGTTTGGAGACAGCAACAAGAATTTCCTGCACCACATGAGCGCATTATAAGATTAATGCAGGTGATAAAACTACATCTTGAGACTCTGTCCTGTTCTAGACAGGGTCACAAGAGTTAGTTAGTTAGTTCGTTTGTTAGGATATATCTTGCAGGATCCAGAACACAAATCAGAACTAAAATAAACACCTAAATGTGTAGTTTAGGTGAAAAACCTCAAAACCTCAAAATTGAAAAATTAAAAAAAATAAAGTTTTACCTGCTGTCTCTGACCGGACGATGATTTTTTATCTAACTACAAGCAGCATTTCTTGTTGTGACATTCTTTCAAATTCTAGCAGCCAAACAATTCTCAGTTCATAGATACTTTCTCAAATAAAATGTCTGTAACTCGGCTTGTGAGATGTAAAATATTTGCACCGGGGGCCAATCACAATTATGCCGAAGACGTAAGGACTGAGTGAAATAATACAATCCTGACATGATTCTAAAATCTTAATTTCTCTCACTGATAAATTGCCATTTCATTAAGAGTTGAAAAGTACATATTTAGAAATGACACACACACACACACAGAGCAAAAGGGAGGGTGAGAAAAAGATGGAAAGAGAGAGCAGACTGGTCATAGAGGGCTATTGGCTGAAGCAGCAGAGTCTTGCTAGAGAACCGCTATGTGTGTGACAGCCTGAACGCCTGAGTGTCTGTTAGGACTGCACCGTGTGTGTGTGTGTGTGTAATAGTCGCTCCCCCTGTCGGTCGGTGTTGTCACGTACACGCAGTGACGTCGTGATGACGACACTGATGGGTGAAGCGTGAAGTATCAGTCATCATCATCGTCTTCACCATCACACAGCCTCTGGCGTTAGTCTTGTTTACGGGGCAACTCCGCTAAACGGAAGAGACATTTCTTGTTTCGGGTGAGTTTAAACGCAGACCTGTGGACAGAAATATGTCGAGGAGCTACGTCGCAGGCAGCTTTACCATTTCCATCCGAAGCTTGAGGGCTAGCAGGACTTAGCTTGTAACCTAACAATTAGCAACTCTCCGGGCGATGTGCTTTGACACATTATCACAGAGTTGCTTCCAAATATGACAACGTTACTATCTGGATGGTTGCGTTTTGGTTCCTTCTGGTGAGACATTAACCTCGCATTTGGTGCGGAAGTAGTTATGCTGCAGCTACGTTGGCACAGCTAGCTAGTTGTTTAGCTTACATAGCTAATATACAAGCGCCCATTATCGGACACGTCCCCTGCTCTGCTACTCACTGCCAATTTTTTTTCTCAAAAGGCTTGATAACAGCCTCCACGCTGCTCAGCCCACATTGTACTCGTTGTTGCACGTATTTACAAGTTCAGCGACGATGCCCACACGTTTCCGGGTCAATTAGCTCAATCTCTGTTTACGGTTAACGGACTGGCGGAAGCTGAGTTAAGCCAAGCTAGTGAAGGACCAGAATTCGCGATTGAAATGGAGGATGTCCGTCTCTAGGTGAAATACGACAT
This sequence comes from Hollardia meadi, assembly GCA_037974645.1. Lineage (NCBI taxonomy): Eukaryota > Metazoa > Chordata > Actinopteri > Tetraodontiformes > Triacanthodidae > Hollardia > Hollardia meadi. Next base: position 61,265 of record JBBPCS010000162.1, read on the forward strand.
GATGAGCAAGGAAGGGTCAGGATAAAGGATTAAAAGCAGGTGTTTGATTTTAACAAACCGCTAACAGGGTGGTTGTCCGATAATACAACTTAGGCTCTGAATGGGAGATTTAATGTGTTGGACGACGTTGATGTTTCACGGATAGACTGTTAACGTTACAGCAATTTGGCGTTACCGCTCGTATATTTGTGGCTTTAGAGGCAAGCTGTCGGAAAGTAGGCAGTCACAAGGTCTACTCATATCTAAAGAAGCGTTTGGCTCACAGTAGGCATTTCAGTGATGCTCTCGCAGGTCAGAATCATCTCATACCCTGGTCGTGGGTGCGGTGTCTGCTCCCACCCAGTTACCGTCAGCCCCCCCACCCCCAGCAGGCAGGGATCACATGCCGAAACTCTGTTTACACAGCTGTCAAGCTCACCTTCATTTATTAGCTGACAAGACTAACGCTACAAATAACGGGGACCAGAGAAATCATGTTTAGCCACATTTTATGTAGCATCCTTTGCATAGCAAATCCAGGCTAGTGAGAATTTGTGGATTTCTGTTTCCATTATATCTTTAACCTATAAAGCCCATATATAAAGATGGGCCTGAACAAACACCACCTCTACTAACATATGAAAATGAATACACTGAATGAAGTTACATCGAAACTAAATACAGGAAATCAAGGACATTTATTTGTCCTTGTACAACACTGGGTTGCACAATGAATTTAAAATTGTAGTCCACTTCGTGCTACACATATAACGTACAATAAATAGAGGTAATTCAAATTGGAAAACTAAAAAATAGGGGAAATAATTCTGTGCATTTTTTAAACATGGGTCTGGGTGAATGTAAACAGCAGAGATGGTGATGATAATATGGCCGACATCTTCACATTAAGAGTTCGATCTCTGGGAAACATTGTCCGTCAACTTTGTCTGCGTTTGAGCACCAAGCGTCAGTGATGTGAACACAGAGTCCACCTCCCCTCGTCCTGTCGGAGTCCTGGCCTCTGTCGGCTCGGAACGCGGTTCTACCCATTGAGTGCAACAGCTTGATCCGAGATGTTGTGGTTTACAGGTCTCTGTGAAGATTTGGACACAACAGTCTTTGATTCTGCTGCTTGGCCAGCCCCATTTCATCTATGTCATTTGCCTGCAACCGCATCTTAGCCAGGAGTAACCTTAAGTCCAAGCTGGACTAGAATGGCTGCCATCCTGGATCACTTTCCTCTCCTCCGGGGGCGGTCTGGCTGATCTTACTGAGCGTTCCAAAGGTGCCGTGGGCAGTGATCATCCCAAATAATCCATGTTAATCGAAACCATGAGCCTCTTTCTCCAATGCCAATATGTGTAATTCTCTCATAGGTAATCCGTGTTACTAGTGCTATTCCACCCAACAAATGTCACATATTTAATCTGACTATTGATTAGACCATCATTTGCTAACTTAATTGAACACAAGACCAGATGTGTCAGGATCTGGTTGGCTGACTAGCTCCACTAAACAGCCTCAACCCTGAAGCCCAGCATTTGCTGTTAACAGCTGGGGTCTCTGCTGGCTTTTGAAATACTCACCATGTTATAACATTGTATTATCAGTAGTGTGACTGCTCTATGGAGCTCACAGTGCCTGTTCTTTTTGTTTTACAGCAGACGGTGGATCTGCAGCCCTGTATTCTAAACAGGAGAACGAGCTTTACACCATGAACTGCGACATAGACGGTACGTCTGCCGTGTGAAATGATTTCTGTCTGCGGGTTGCATCATGTAATAATAAAGAGATAATGTGTTGTAATTGTAAGTAACATGAGTGCTTGTCTCTTTCAGGCGACATGGAGAACCAGGTGGAGATGGAGGAGAAGACGAGGTTAATAAATCAGGTTTTGGAACTTCAGCACACACTCGAAGGTAACAAATCACACACACACACACAACTTTATTTTTTCTCAAGGGTGAGAAATGGCACCCATCGCTAGTGAAGTCAACAACAGCTGTTCATATGTTTAAATGCATATGTTTCTTTCTGGAAGTCCTTTGACATGAGAAGGCTCTTTAAGTCTTGAATTTAACTTGCTGAAACTTGTCAGATGATACAACTTGCACCAAAAACTATACCAAAAAAGTGCAACCATCACTGTGTTTCTGTCAAATACAAACCAGATTTTAAAAAAAAGACCCCAAACACTCTACTTGCTCTGTCTCCTCACCACCAAAGCATACGTTGTTCAGGCTCTTTTGAGCATCAAGTTTTAAAATGGTGGACGCTCGCTTGCTCCCTGTGCTGCTGCTGCTCTTTTCTCTCTGTTCCTCATCTCAGCCACTTTGCTGTATTGATACTGTCGTGTGCTAATGCACTCGCTCTACCGCTCTTAGACTCTTTCTCCATCTCGTTCCTACATTCACAAACACGGTGAACATGAACAAGGTTTTGTCCAGTGGATGGCAGATTTTTCCCAGCACAAGTGGTGAAAAACTCAGATATTTTTTCAATGGGGGTCAGTTCAGTTCATCAGGTGTAAATAATGGGGATAGACCGATTATCCTATTAGCCTGCCGATTATCAGATCCGATATTCATATATCGGTATCTCTTATATTTTGTCCGATTTCCAATAAAAAAATATATTTAAAAGAGTTCTTTATAATAGTTGAAATATATAATGGTATTTATATTTTGTATTAATAATCTGAATCTGCAAAGTAACTAATAACAAAAGTTATCAAATAAATGTAGTGGAAGTATAAAGGAACAGAAAATGGTAATACTGAAGTTAAATGCATGTATCTCAAAATTGTACTCAAGTATCGTAAAAATCACCCCCATTCTGAGCCAGGAAACCCCTGAAGATTCCCCAACATTTACCTCATGTAGATTTATTTTACCTTAAAACAGTGCTGCTGCCATATTTGGCAGTTATTTTTGAATTTGGGACAGGGTCTATGCCATCCGAACCTAAGGGAATTCTTCAGTTAGGATGGCTCTGTAATAATTCCTGTCATAAGATAAGATTTTTTTTCAGTCAGGAAACATGTTTGTGTTATCAAAAATTCTAAATGTCTTCCTAAACTGAGTCAAAATAGGAGTTATGGTTAGGTGAGGCCCCTCGTTTCTCAATAGTGGTATTCTTAATGACAGGGCAAGTGGATATCTCTGGATTTATTCTGTTTCAGCTTCTCATTCTTTGTGTTCCAGACCTGTCGACGCGGGTCGACGCAGTCAAGGAGGAGAACCTGAAGTTAAAGTCTGAGAATCAGGTCCTCGGCCAGTACATCGAGAACCTCATGTCGGCCTCCAGCGTCTTCCAGACCACCGACACCAAGAGCAAACGCAAGTGAGGCGCCCTCGGGGGGGAAAAAGCTGAAGTCGAGGGGCCAGCAGCTGAGAAAGGAAACCCACCCTGGAGACATAAAAAGGGGTTTGTTTTCTCAGCAGGCCTAGGAGTTTTCTGCAATGGTTATTGCTCACTTACCTGAGTCTAAACTAGCAATTTAATTATCAAAAACATCAACTGACCCCGTCACACAGGTGGCGATTTTAATGTTAGTCTGGCCTTGGGTGTTTTGCAGCAGCTCCCTCTCCACACTACAGATGAGGTAGACATCACCCTTTAATCACTAACACAAGAACAGAATCAGTTTGTGGTTAAGGGTCATTTGTACCTTGAGTTTCCTCTCAGTGTTCCCTGTCAAAGTCGTATCTGTAAAATAATTCTTAGCTCTGTTTTACCTGCTTCGGATTTTTTGTTTTTTCCTCAACTTTCTGACATTGTTCTCGTCTCAAACTGACCTGTAAGTGGGTAAAAACAACCCCTAAATATTACAAATCCTGTTTGACCGCGAACCTCCTTTTCAACAGTGGTTTATTTTATTATTTATTTTTGTAAAGTATTTTCTACTTCAGCTGGATCTGAGTTTTTGGCGGGTCTTGGGCGCCATCATGTATATTTAAAGCACGACTGTATCCCTCCATTAAAAAAAAAAGAATGCTTTTGGTTCGCATGTACAAGTATTACACCTCTGGAATGGGTTTCTTTTTGCTTGACAGTTTAGTATGTCTAATGAAATGTAATTAAATCAACGCTCACTGACTGTATAAAGCTTTTGAGAACTTCTAACAATATGAGGGTGATAATAGAAACATATGCGACTATTGAGAGCTCAGCAGCAGTTTAAGTAAAAGCACATAAAAGAAGTGTAATCTAGCACTCCATAAAAGCGTTTTAACTAACATCAGTGATGTTTTTTTATTGCAAGTGGTTGAAAATGAGGAGGGAAGAAAGAGATGCTTTCCCCTTTAACTGCAAGAACAAATGCTGTAAAGAGGCCTTGAGTGCTATTGATCCACTCAGCCATCACATGCTAGAGGATGGCTTTGACTGAAAAAATGTGCTGCCGTCCTCAGCAGAGTGGAGGGTGTGTCCTCCAAGACTGCATCCTGTAAAATGACGAAAGGATTGAGGGTGGAAGGAGGAGGTGAAAAGTAATGCTAATCCCAACAAATTTCTGTTCCCTTCACATAGAATTCTTCATTAGGTCGTGTGTAAACATGAAGCGACTGTGGTGCTGTTTGAAAAGGGAGGATTTGGTTGTATGAGGGGATATTAACGTACATCGAGGTTGTTTTTAACAGTTGTACAGTAGCAGGTCATTTCTTTCTGGCATGCTGAATACACACACCCTGGTACCATCTGTGTGTGCAGACACCCTGCACCTTTGCCTTTAGACATTTTTATTTTAATAAAAATCAAAGACAAACATCACTCCTTTCTGTCTTTTGTCACCTACACAACCCTCCCATTATCTGTCAGCGATGAGAGCAAGAAAAAAAATCAAATTCAAGGAAATAACGTGCCTCTTTTATTTTGTATTAAATAATTTTATTTCCAAGAGCAATGTACAATTCACAAACAAATGTAAACAGGGATACCTGCCAACATCTGGCAAGATCATGAACTACAAAAGCTTGAGACAATAATATAAAACAAATAAATTAGCATCAATCTAGGATCTGAATTCTAGCTAGTGTAGATATTCTGAGAAAGCAGTGCCGTGTACTGACCGAATGAGACATGTTTTCACTGGTTTACTATCCAGCCGTTTGCTGCAGAACCCACATATTTATACTGTCTTATTGACAACTGATGGCCAAGGAATTCGAAGTTACTTTCTTTTGCTGCAAGTGCTGACAGCCATCGTTTTGATCATTGACATTGATCATATTTAACTTTACCTAGGCTCAGAGAAAGCACATCAGTGGCCTATATTTAAGAAAACTGCCTCAACTCACTCAAAACACTGCATTTTTAAATCTTTAGTCATACTGGCATGAAACAGATTTGAAAACAAACCGATAAATAAGGTTATCGGTGCTAATCCTCAACTCTTGAACTACTATAACTTAGTAAAAACACACATAAAAGTCACTGATGCTCCTCATAACCTGCCTAAAATCTAAACAGAACATCCTTTTTTTTAAAAAAAAAAGAAAAAAAAGAGGTAAACTTTCAAACGTAAGCTGAGGCGACTTAGCTGAAATGTCCTGACTATGCAGCAACGTCTCAAACAGCCTGTCCTTGCAGCCTGGCATCGCAGCCTCTCCTGCCGGGCCTGTTCATGAAAAATCTCAAACCAGGAAGGGACTCTGTCAAACTGCCCTCGAACACTTTCTTTAAAACAACGTCTGAGATGAAGCCCCTATGATATGCTGTTAAACGGTATGAACAACTGGAGGTCACAGCAGTGCACATGCTCTCTGCTGCATTCGCTCTCAGACGAGACAGACTGGTGGATCTACGATGGCGTATATTCAGAAAGAAGACTGACAACAGAGACGGGGGGTGTGGGGGTGAACGGGAACAGAGGCGGCTTTTTTGGCTGACAGGCGTTTTGACAGCAATGGCTTAGAGAAGAGAAGAAGGGTGAAGAAAGTGTGGAAGCTCAGAATGGAAGAGGAAAAACAGCTAAATGCGCAAAAATCTCCAGGGGATTCATCTGAAGTTCAATGAGTAGACGCGAGGGAAAGACGAGACGAAGGGTGATGCAGGATGTGGATTTGGTAGACCGCGGATCAGTGATGGGTGGAGGAGAGGTGGATGGGGCAGCCGGGGTGACTGCAGGCTACCGAGTGGTTTGGAGGAAATAACGTGCTGCTCCGCTCAGAGAAGGGGAGCAGCGGCAGAGACGGCCTTTCCACCTCCTCCGCATTTGGGGGAGAAAGGAGACAGTAGGGCGTGGGGTTCACCTCCTCAGTCTTTCCGTACTCTCCTTTTTCTCACAGCTTGTTTGTGGCCCTCTTGTGTGGCATCTCCTCCCTCCTTCGGCTGTGGGCAAGAATTGGAAATGAAATGAAAAGGCAAATTTAATGGATTAGACATGAAACATGGTCATTCTTAACTGAAAATGAAAACAAGAGGCGGCAGACTCCCTGACTGTGCACATTTCTGAATAGGACAAGGACACAGTAGTAGTAAGTAGTCTAAACAGGAGGGAGGGATGGGGATGGTCCTGCTGACTGAGTGTGAGAAGATAATTGAAAGAATAAATTAATGGTTAGCCTTTATGTGTCTGTGAGGTGTTTTGCACCCTGTACACCACCAAACAGCAACATTTTAACCCCCTTTTCCATATCCAAAGTCTCAGTATAGTGAATATGAAATAAATAGACGTTCCCACCCGATACCTTGTCACCAATATTGATAGATTAAAAGTGATGAATGTACAATCATGTAGGAGAAAGCCATGTATCATGACCATGATTTTCCAAGCATTTTCTGTTTATAACTTTATCACATGCATGTTTAAAACACAGGACCGATTTTGATGACATAATTGTGTGTTTTGTGTAAACTCTTTGAGTTAATAAGGTGATCACCAGCACTAATGAGAGTGTTGTGTCCAGAATATGATCCAACGTGACAGTGAGACGATCGAGTCCTGTTCTGAATGTCCAGTGATTAGAGAGAATCTTTGTTGTTTTGTTGTTAAGTACAAAAACATAAGAAGGCATCAGCATGAGCACGATAATATGGATAGTATGGACAAGTCATCGGTATCGACTGATAAAGGAAGGCTTTAAAATGAAATATCGGCATTGACCCATTTCTGCCAGTATCTGCCATCACATGAAGAGTAGGAATAATAACATGTTAATTCGACTGGAACAAAATAAATGTATGGATCAGTGTCAGCAATTGAAAATATCAGCATATCGGATATCAGCAAAAATCTAATGGATCGCTAATTCCATATATTTATTTTTCTTTAGTTCCATTAAGCTTATCTATTGTCTTATTATATTATTCCATTTTTAATCTATTAAGTTTTGCATTACCAGTTCGTAACCACATTTTGTTATTGAAGCAGAAAACGGAAATGGAGAACAAGTGTTTCTTCCTGGATCTGAGTTATACTACAAATGACAAAACACACACACACACACACACACAGAGACACACACACACACACAGACGTCAGATTAACTCACAATAACACCAACCTCATCTTCTGATGTTCTCTTTGCTTTGCTTTCCTCCTCTTCTTCCTCCTCCTCCTCCTCTTCCTCCTCCTCCTCCTCATCCCCCTCTAGATTGTCACCTCCTGCATCAGCTCCATCCTCCTCATCCTCCTCAGCTTCTTCAGTTGCTTTTGATAAAGGAAGAGTAAAGGTGATGGCAGTGAGGACAAAGAAATATGATTATAGAACACTGTAGCAGTCAAAGTACAAAGCTCTGGTTAACACCAGCAGAAGAGAGTGTGATGTCGTGTGTTTGACCCTCTAACCTGCAGCTGCTGCTCCCTCTGTAGCCTCAGCTGCTTTGTCTTCCTTATCTGCTGCCTCCTCCTCCTCTTCTTCTTCTTCCTCCTCCTCCTCTTCTTCTGCATCAGCCCGGGGAAGATCCACCTTCTTATACACATAGTCATCATCCGATTTCTAGGACACAAACAGGAGATGGGATCACAGTCAGGTTTTCGAAGTTGTTTGGTGTGCTTCTGCTTACATCAGAGATGGGAAACATACAAAAAAATTAAGTCATCAGGTGCACAGTACCTTTGGCCAGCAGAACAGCACAGTCAGTCCGACAGGCAGGCCAACTGTCAGTATGTAGATCACCCAGAGCCACGGTCGTTCCTCTGCTGCAATCATCAGCTGAGCGAAAATCCCCGGCTGGTGAGAAAAGGCACGGGACCAGAGAGCAAGAACTTATAGTGAGCATTTGTGAGACTTTCCCTCAGAGAAAACAGACAGCCTTGTGGGAAATCACATGCACACAGTGACAATGGAAGTGTCTGTTAGAACACCGCACTGACCTCATTAGCGCTGGCCACCAGTTTCTTCAGCCCCCAGCTGTCAGAGGCCCAGCGGTCGGCCACCTCCTTGTGAGAGGTGATAATGAAGTTGTCAAAGTAGATATCTGAGGTCATGGACCACAACTCCAAGCCCAGAGCCTTGAAGGGTGCCATCCTGAACGGCTGCACGTCCTCAAAATAGTCCGGATTATTGATCTTACGCGGCTTCCAGACTCCCTTGGGAGAACACGACGAATGTGCAGGAAAACAATTAGAAGGAAGAGATCAGCAGATGGTTTCAAATCTACAGTAAATATAAGAGTAATGGACTGATGATATCAGACATCAGTAGGGAAGTTGTTTTTCTGACTAATGTAATAAAATAAAACTCTATTAAACTCTATAGCAGCTGGTCTAGTTATAGTTACCTGATAGTTGGGATTGTCCACCAGAGGGGCTTTCCACTTGCCCTTGTACTGAGGGTTGTTGATCTTGGGGCGCTTCCACTCACCGCAGCCAGGTGCCGTCTCACAGGCTGGGTTAGGAATCTGCGGGGCTTCCCACTCTCCATCCATCTCCTCGTCCCTGCACACAAGAAGGGGCCGTGCAGAGGCGAGCTGTCAGGCTGGATCATTTCCTCAGTGTAAATACTGTATTATGATTTTGTCTGTGTGGTGATTGTGTTTATCTACCAGTCTTCTGGTTTCTCAGCGTTGGGGTCGGGGACAAACTCTGCTTCGTCGTCCAGCCAGCCCTCTGGTTTCAAAGCATCAGGGTCTTCAATTTTTGTGGGAGCATCTTCATCCCTGAGACACACACGTCCATGTTTGTTATTAAAGATTAGGTCACTGAGGCCCTAACATTTAAACAACTAGTATGGGGGTTGTAGTCACCAGTCATCGGGCTTGACAGCCTCAGGGTCAGGAATCTTGGCCCTCTCGTCCCAGTCTTCTGGCTTGGAGTCATTTGGGTCATCTATCTCTTTGTGTGGGTTGACTGGAGGCACCACATCATGCAGCAGGCTGCCGCGGCTCACGCTGGACTGGTCGATGAGCATCTCGTAGCTGTTGTCTGGGTTCAGGACTGACGACAGGGGAAAATGTACATTTTAAAAACATACACAGATGTATGCAGGTATATATAAAACAAGTTGACAAAATTGAATTGAAGTCATTTTGCTTCAGCGTGGTACATAAACCATAAACCACATATAAAAACATATATATTCTCTTTTCAAACTGTCTCCGTACCTAAAGTGTAGAGGTGAGTCTTCTTGTCTGTGTAGAACTTCTTGAGGTCGACATCGGGCCTCTTGGCATGCTTCTCCTCCAAGTCTTTGTTCAGAGGATTCTGGTGGCGGAAGATGAAGTGCAGCTTGTAGTCCTCACCACACTTGTCCGGTCCAAACATGATGGTGTAAGGTGTACGGTCTTGAAATTGCTCCTAGAGTGCAGAAGAAATGAGGCTTTCATTTAAAAAGGTGAATGGATTAGGTCTAAAACAATCCCTCTCTATCACCTATGACCCACTAGAAGTGTGTTGGCGTGTCCATCTGCAGAGACAACCTTTACCCACTTTTACCACATACATAAGTCAGAGGAGGAGAAGGAATGCTCGAAAGGTTTTGGATTTCGTTTCTAACAAAGATAACTTATGTACAGCGCTGTTCACAAGTTGAAACTCTACTGTGCACATGAAAACTACACATGGAGTGGAGTAATGTAGAATGACAGCATGTATACCAACCAGATTGAGATTGCCAGTGTCCGAAATCAGTTTGATGTACGCTCCACCACAGTCGATACCTTCCTGGAAATTCACCTCATACCTGCACAACAGAACAAACAAGCCTTGGTCACATTATTTCACACAGTTTTGTTAACTGTAAAATGCAAATAACAGATTTCAGTCACTCATTTATATGCCAACTGACCACTGTAGCTCACGGAGAAAGTCAACAGCAACAACAAAGGTGTACTGTACTGTGTGTGCATGTTTGAACTCACTGTATGACCAGAGGTTCATCCTGGAAGACAAAAGGTTTGTTCATCATTGCAGCGATAGCGTGGTGTTTGGCCCGGGACTTGAGCACCAGGCCCTGATCTCCTGGAACTTTGTTCTCCTTCAGCTGCTCCACAGCCCATTTCCCTACAGCAGAGAGGAGACGGATGGACATTCAACAACGTAGTTCTCCATTTTCAGAGTCATGGTTAACATTGCTCTGGCTTATGAGAACATTCTATTTATTGTGTGTGTGTGGTTGCTGAGTCTCAGAGATTGAACCAGCTTTAGTGTAGTCAACAAAACATAGCAAATAGTGTTTTATTGTCTCCAGCTGAGGCGTTATGATTTCACATTTAAGCAATGATGCGCCATGTGTTATCATTAACTAATAGTGGCCAAAACTATTAAAATGCAACCTGTGCTTGTAAATATATTTCTGACACATGACAAAAGTGAGCCTGTGTGTGTGTGTGGGGGGGGGGGGGGTTGTGCCTCTGTACAAGCTTTCACACACACATCTAGATTAGCAGAAAAAAAAGCCACAAACCATCATATTTGGCAATGTCTTCATCAGCATCCCCCTTTACCGTCTTTGACACCTGCCATCTGTGGAGATGAACATCACAAGACTCTTACCTTCCACAAAAAAAAAGGTGAACACCCATACACGCATTGCAACCACTGATTGTATAAGTTTATCCTGGTCACTCAGTACCACTGGAGGCCCATGTATCATAGCAACATCAAACATTTACGCTGTATTTTTTAGCAGTGCTCGGTGGTTGTCAGGCTATACCTGTCCAGTGATCCATCATCAAATGTCTCTACAAAATAGACATCTCCAGTCGGAACAGGAGTCTTGTATGTTACCTGGGGAACAATAAAAATAAATTAGAAGTTGATACACAGCACATTGTGCCTTAATCTAGAGCTTTGCAATTGTCAAGAAAATATTTCTATAATGTAGTTTAATCTACTATCTTTGATACTTCAGTTTCACATATGACCTCTACTTGACCTATGACCCATTCCCCACCTGGAAGGAGACATTTGCATCCATTCCAGCCTTCCCACTCGCAGTGTCTGTCTCATCAGAGTGGTCTTCCATCACCGTCACCTCCTCTTCTTCTTCTTCCTCCTCCTCCTCCCTCTCTGCCATCAGAACCTTTAATTCCTCCTCATCCAAGCCCAGATCTTCATCAATGTCTGAAACCTCAAACTCCGACTGCTTGTCCTGGGCCACAACAGCTGCCACAGCCAGGAAGGACAGGAGCAGCACACGCCACATCCAACCCCTGTCCAACTTCATCTGTAGGGGTAAAAATAGAGGTGGGGGTGTGGTGATAGCAGGAGGGTGAGCGGAGTGTGAGATAAGGGCGTCAGAGGTGAGCATGGTGAGTGAGGAGGGTGTGGTATGGGAGGATGATTGTTTGATAGTTATTTATGGAGAGCAACGGGGTAGTGTGTGTGTGTGTGTGTGCGAGGGTGGGGGGCATCAATTATATAAATAGAGAACACAAGTGCGTAAAAGGACGGAGGGATGAGACGGTGAGAAAAAACAAGAGATTGAGGTCACATTAGTACACAGTGCAGGCAGGCCTGTGTCCTGAGATCACATCCTTATCTCACATTTTTGAAAATTATTTCCTTATAAACCCCTTTACCTCTGCCTCTTCTCTACTGTAACCAGATATCCCCCACCAGATAACCCATAAAGGCAGGCTTTTTCTACACAGATGCCAGAAAAATCTGTGCATTCAATTCTGTAACATACATCTGTCTTTGGATTTACAATATGTCCTCTTTCTCAAACATCCTTACTAAGTCCTAATTTGTAGCAGCCAGTGTTTTTCCTGGCCCAGAATAGACTATGCACAACAGTAAGCATGACTGGTCTGCGTATAGTACTGGTATTATATAGTATTGTTTTTAAACACATTTGCAGAGGATTTTAATCGCTATTTTTTTCATCATTTTGGCGCTGGTGATTTTCCTTTGGAGGGTTTTTAAAACCAAAAATTTCTCTACACAGGAAAAACCCAGGCAGCAAATGCATTGGATTGAAATCTGTGTCCTAATATGCATTTCAACCCTTAAGAGACATTCTGCTCACTAAGGGTGCAATTCAGAGATCTGTTACAGCAAACAAAAGCTCCAATGACCTCCTATTGATCAGGGCACACCTGCTCACTGTTGTTGTGAGCAGCAGGAATTGAAATGCATCGCTACAGACCGCTCAGAAGCATGCTTTCATTAAATCCTAATTATCTTTAATTCCCATACTGCTGTTGTTCTGTTTGCTCACATGAGAGTGCAAGAGGATCAAAAGGATTCTTTTGATGCTCGATGCAGTTGTTGAAATCAACACAGTGTCTCAGAAAACTTGATGCAAAAAATTAAGAGTTGCTTTTTGGTGCACAGAATCCAGTCAACATATTAAATGGTCACTTTCATAGCAGTGGCTTTAATTTGTAAAAAGAAATAATATAACTATCTGCTCAAGAGGAATGGTACGTGACACCTCAACAGTAAAATTAACTTTTTGAACCCTTTACTGGCTGAATGCATGATAGTCCACAGCCTTCCTGTTTGAAACAACTTATTTTAAATATGTGTCAGTGGTTACAACTCTGTGGAGGGGATTGAGACGGAAAAGGTTAATACATCAATTTTAGATAAACCCATGCAAAATGCAATGTTGCTCTTTGACATAATTATTCCAATTTTGGCTTTTCGGTTAAACAGCTTAAGGCTATTTCCTCATTAAACAAATATCACAGCTTGGCCTTGCATTCAGACTTAACAAAGACAAGATACAACAGTTCACACACCCCCAGCATTCAGATATAAAACACACATAGCCGATGAATGGCAGTGATGTTTTCTTTCCTGCTGTCAATCCAACACTAATATACGTAAGGTCTCCCTTTGGACAATTAATCAAGTTGTGGCTTAAGTCCAAACAGGTAAAATATGTGTAAATATTTCATTTTATTTATGTGTAAATGGTTGCCACTGGGTGTGACAAGCCACTTTAACCCCATATCCATTGAGACAAACCCATTACCAGCCAAGTGAAGGCAAATTGAAAAACAGGCCGTTCTCCAACTTATCTAACAAAACTAGCTGTTCTGCCCGAGTGTCAGCCAATCAGCCCATCCCATTCTCTATTAAACTTCAGTCCTTCTCTGTAACAGTTATGGTTACTGTAACATTACTGGAGTAACACCCCTTTACCAGCCTCTGGTTGACAAGTTAAACATTGCCACTGTTATTCCGTTCCTATGACTACTTAACGTTAGAGTAAGCTTATAACTTAACAAATGCGGGAACTATGAAGAAAAATGACATGGGACCCGGGTTGTGGTGCTAACATGGCTGCCACCGAACACTGCAATGTCCAAACTCTTTTAGATAAACGGCTCTGGCTGCAGCACCTGCTCCGTTAGATAGCTAGCTGGATGGCGCGCCGCTCACAAACACCAAACGTTAGCATAACAGAAGCTAAGCCCATAAAATAATGGGCTTATTTAAGGAGTCAATTCATTAGACATGTCCTGGCGTTTAAAACACAAACGGAAAACATTTTAATATTAAAGGTGGCCGAAGATGTCCTGTTTGACTACAGAAATTAATGGATAGCAACGGTTAGCTTGCTAAATTAGCAGTGATGTCGCACAGGAAGGATGGAGAGAATGAATGAGCGCACGCAAACAAACCTTGCGCCTTCTTGCACTTGTAGAGAAAAAAAACCTCGATAAAAGCTGCTTCTCCGCTTTGAAAAACAGAAGAAGTATTTTGTGCGTCTGGTCCTTTGAGAGTATCAGCGAGGCCCGCAGTGTAAGGTCAGGAAAAACAAGGTTGTGTCGACTGGAGAAGATGCAACGTAGATGACAGCTGGGCCCGGATAACGGTTGGTGAGTACGAGCGTGCCCCTGCAAATGGGCATGCGCACTTCGAGCGGATGGCGAGCAAAAATGGTGCCTTCACGTGCCACCGATAGTTGTAACAAATAATAATATATTCAGTTTCTAGTCATTTTGTTATTCTTTTAAATGAGATGCGGTTTCAATTAATAACTTTTGCTGCTGAGATGACTAGAATACGTCCCTCGCAACTTAAATTGTAAGTTATATACATGTTTAAAAAAATATGTACTATGCGGGAAAAAAAGTGGCAGTTTGCCAAATGACTTCCAAAATACAGCCACACAAAACTACCTTAGCAACAACAGACTCCATGATATGGATGCATATTTCAAACTGTCTTCAAAATACTACACTTACTGTACTTACTGTGAGATATTTACAACTTGTAAAATCCAAAATTACGAGCGTGCGAGGAGTACTTTAAGGCATCAGAAACTCGCTCCGCGGCAGGCTTACAAAGTAAAAGATTGTTTTCAATAAATTGTACTAAAAATGCTGCGCGGGCACAATACCATTCAAGATTGACTTCCCAATAAATAAAAACAGGTAGAGTAACATAATGACCATCTCACAATAATTCAAACGTCGTGAAGTAAAGAAAGAAAATGCATTACCACCACTTTTATCACGGCATGGCGTATGCACTTCCGGGGTAGAGTTCAGAAAACATTGACGGAGACCACATGCCTGTCGGAGCCGTAGCAGCGCAATTTTGAATTAAATAATCGAAATCTAAGTGCGGCCACTGAAGACTCCGCAGAATGAAGGACACACCGCTGTCTAACTGTGAGCGGGATTTCCTGCTCAAAGCCATCGAAGAGAAAAAGGTCAGCTGGTTTCTGAACATTGGGTCCACTTTTTATACTGACTTATGGAGCTGATGCAGACAATTATGTTCCATTGAGGAAGATAATAGTGTTAGTATTTTGTAAGTTACGGCTCACTTACTATAACTGATACATAATTAAAAAATATTTGTTATTCAAACACTGGACGGAAGATGAAGTCTCCAGTAATTGAAAATGCAAAGGTTTCAGTGTTTAAGTGGCTGTGATCATGGATTTCTATTTCTTGGGGGAATTGTTGTTTATGCCCAATACAGAACATAGTAAAAATGTACTCTTTTTTTATGGGACTCGTTTCACCTGACCTTCCCTGCAGCGCCTGGATGGAAGACAGACCTACGACTACAGAAAGATGAAGATCACATTTGGGACTGACTATGGATGCTGCTTTGTGGATCTGGGGAAAACCAGGTGAATCTATGGCCAGATATGTGTAAAGTCTTTACTCCATTTAGGTGCAACCTTCCTTATAAATTTCCCCATTAGTGTTGCTTAGTTAACTTTAAGGTGAAGTAGATCGTTCTGGATAAAGATAATGGCTGGGCCCCTGAAAAGGTCGAGTGAATGGGCCCTCAAATCTGCTTTATTCATATCAAGACGTGAGAATGCTCTCTCTCCTACATAAATATATGCAGAATGTCTTTGCTATTATTTTTCATTATGAAACAGGCTACTTTTTAAGCAACTTTTTTTTCAATAAATAATGAGTATTTAGGTTTAAAACTAAATTTGGTTATGATTATTTTTTAGGATGATCGTGATTATTGCTGGCCTTCATGGGCCCACCTATAGTGGCTGGGCCACAGAAAGTTTCCCCCTTTTCCCCCCACCCTCATGGGCGGCCCTGGGTTGACCCAAAGCGACAACATGAGTTTGTAAAGATCGGCCTGTCAAAGGGTCTGCGAGGTTGATGAGGAGAAAGCCTGTCAAACAGTGTTTTTCAGAGTCATAAAAATGCATTGAAATTCACATGGAACATGTGTTCATGAAAAACATCAAGTTATAATATCAATGTGCTGCACTCTACAGGGTCATGGCCCAGGTGTCGTGTGAGCTGGTGGCTCCCAAAGAGAGTCGACCAAACGAGGGAATCATGTTCTTCAACATCGAGCTGTCACCCATGGCCTCGCCAGCGTTTGAACAGGGCAGGTGAGAAAGAACTAAAGCGATTCTGCTTGTGTGGAGCTGTTCACGAACACATCTGATCTGACAGATCATCTTTCACTGGTAACATTCCTTGATGGAGTTTAGGGATATATTAGACTGGGACTGTGTCTGAAACGTAGTTCATTTACTCAAACTGTTTGTGCAGTGACTGTAAATCACCTGTGAGGTTTCCTTTGTCTCCAGGCAGTCTGAGTTGTCAGTGAAGCTTAACAGACAGCTGGAGAGATGCTTGAGGAACTCCAAGTGCATTGATACCGAGTCCCTGTGTGTGGTGTCTGGAGAAAAGGTAAAACACACACACACACACATAGACAGGAAAAAAAAAAGAAACCCTTATTGATTGTGGTGGTGACAATGTGTGTGTCTGCTTTAAGGTTTGGCAGATCAGAGTGGACGTTCACATGCTGAATCATGATGGGAACCTGATGGATGCTGCCAGCATTGCTGCCATCACAGCTCTGTGCCACTTCAGACGCCCTGATGTCAGCATCCAGGGAGACGAAGTCAAAGTGGTGAGTCGGCAACACACACAGAGCAGGTGCTGTCTCTGCTTCACTGAATCTACTGGGAAATGCCTGATGCTCCAAACACCAAACTCTGTTGTGTGGATGTCTTTGATGACACTTACAGAGGGTATAATGTAGGAACATTAGCCCTAATATATATGTATCATTTCAGTGTCAACATATCTTTTTATTGTCGAAACAAAAACATGTTGCAGTTTATGTTGCACCACAGCTTTATTATTTTAAGTCATGTCAGAACAGTTTCTTTTATATTTGCTGGTTGTAATCGTGTGTTGACTCCTGTGCTGCCTTAGTACAGTCCAGAGGAGAGAGACCCTATTCCTCTGAGTATCTACCACATGCCCATCAGTGTCAGCTTCTCCTTCTTCCAACAAGGGTAAGCAGCCGCACTTGGGTACAAGACAGAATAATTTTCTCTGTACATGTTTATTTAAGGGGCTACTAGTTCGACTGTATGGTCACTCTCTACGTATGCTCACATTATACACAGATGTGTTTTTGTTATTCAGCCTACTGATATAAATGGGGTGGACAAAATAATGTTGTTGAATTAAAGTTGAATCAACACCTCTAAAACAGTTTAAACCATTGACATAAATAAAGATGGATGACGCCTCACCATTGTACAAAAATGAAGCCAAAATATCCCGGCTACGCGGAGTCAGGTCTTGAGTTCCCGCCTGCCCAATCGTGTGCAAGGTTCAGCTGTCAATCATGATGTTTCACCCTGTTTTTATAGCAGTAAATAACTAATTAAAACCAAACTGATTAGAAAACTGAACACTTGAACATACATCAGCGTGATAAGAACTACCTAAAACCATCTTTGGGAAAAATTTATTTAAGGTGTACTTTGAGCTTTTAGTTTGGCCCATGTCCTACTTGGTATTATCGAGGGGGAGGAGTTTATGACCTATACTGCAGCTCACCACCAGGGGGCGATCAAGATGTTTTGGCTTCACTTTTGAGGAGCTCTCATGTCGTCCATCTTTATATACAGTCAATGGTTTGAACCAAATATCAGAGAAAATTCTGACATCGGTTTATTGTATTGTGTATTGTGTTGTCGATTGGATGAACAGTTCTTGAGATATGCTACGGATAGAAACAGAAAGAGATTCCTTTCTTTATAGCTAGATAATTATACAGTATTTCCTCAAATAGTAACCAGGGCGGCTTGTATAAGAGGCAGCCTTTTATTTCTACAAGCCTTGTTTCGATCCGCTCCTGTTTTCCCGGTTAAAGTTACTGCATTATGCTGTTAATACAAACTCAACACTTCCTGCATCTGTTTCAAATTAAAAGCCTTCTAGCGTTCCAGTGGATAAATCAACCTTAATATCACATAAAAGTTATATAGGTAGGATTTCTGCTTCTGATGCTCAGTGTACCTCTTTAAAATACCGTATCTAGTAGACTAATTGAAGCTTACCAGTCACTGGATGAACATGATCCTTCTTCATACCAAGCTTTGTTCATCTATACTTCCTGTTCGCCCTCCAGAACCTACCTGCTGGTGGACCCCTGTGAGCGGGAGGAGCGGGTGATGGACGGCCTGCTGATGATCGCCATGAACAAACACAGAGAAATCTGCTCCATCCAGTCCAGTGGGGGAATCATGTTGCTTAAAGAGCAGGTGAATAGAGTCAGATAATAACAATAACTTAGTTTTGGAGCCATAATATCACTTATTTCACTGTAGACCATCACAAGCATCCACATTTCCTGCTCTCCAAAACACTTACAGGTTGAATATAACCATGGTTATCAGTGCAATTATCCTGTAAGAACAAATGAACATGAGTGAAGTAAAATAAAGAAAAAATACAAAGAATCTATCACAAATTGACTTTTTGTGTGCTCTGTTGAAGGTTATGAGATGCAGTAAAATAGCCAGCGTCAAAGTGTCTGAAATCACAGAACTCATCAGCAAAGCTCTGGAGAATGACAAGACAGCAAGGTGAGCAGTAACGTCACATTACCACACTTTATTTACCTCTATTCTAACTCCTGGTGTTGTCATTGTAAGATACACGAACACTGTATTTTTACATTTTCCAGGAAAGCGGGTGGTAGGTGTGGTTTTGCGGAGTCAATGCCTCGGGAGCGAATCACAGCACTGAAAATGTACGAGACTTCAGTCGAGATGACGGATGCGACAGACAGAGCCAATGACATCGTTCAGAAAGCAGAGGTCCCACGTCAGACGTATCCTTTTTTTCTGAGCCTGAAGTGAATGTATCTGTGTCGCTTTTCTGTCTGTCACATATTATATCCACTGTGACTCCCTAACCATACAGAACCAGTGTGCCTTCACCGGTGGTGCCCGTCCCAGGTGTGGGTCAGGTAGGGCAGGGGCTGCAGAACACCTGGGGACTGGAGGAGGAGGAGGATGAAGAGGAAGAAAATGACAACAGTGGTGAAGAGCAGGAGGAAAAAGTAACAAGGATGGAAGAGGAAGAGCATAAAAAGGAGGACAGCGGACGAGGTTATTACTTTTTTTTCAATCTTGATATGAAGTTAAAAGAAAGCATATTCAACTCAGAAGTGATGCAATAGTCAGTAACCATTTTTAAATGTTTTGTAACTGTAGATAGTAATTATTATTCTGTTAGTGTGTTTCATTTTGAATAACTTTAAAGCATAAATGGGGAATTTGTTTTGATTTGCAGGAAATGTGGTTGAGATATCCGACAGTGAAGAGGAGGAAGTGGTCATACTTCATCCAGAGACACCAGACAAAGCTCCTAAGTAGGTGCACCAGTTGTATCTTCTATGTACAGAAGATTGTAGTCAGCAACAGAGGAGGTATGCACACTTGTACAAAGAGAATCAGGTTGTCTTTTAATTCACAATTATTTTTTTTTGCTCTTAGAAATACAGGACCCAGTTGCCAACAGAAGGGGGCAGCAGCATCAAAGAAAAGGCAGAAGAAATGAAAGGAGCTCAGTGAGAGATCTGCATAGACTGCAGCACCTCCTTATAGGACTCCTGGCATTGTTAAAATGACTCCTGCCTGCTATAGCTGAGAGTCAGGGTCAAATAGACGTTATAGTACAGAGGCACCTCCATGTGCTGGATTCTTATTCTGAGAGCATTAAGTTTACTTTTTGTTTGTAGGCATTTGGATCCATTCAGAAACCCACTGCGCTTACAAATGTATATAATGATTCTTAACTTCTAAGGATGTGAAAGATTTTCGATGGGTGTGATTCATTCCTTAAACAACTGTTGGGTATTTAGCAGACTTTTTACATTTGAGTTTGCAGTGTTATATTTTTTGAAAGGAAAAATTATGTGTAGTGCTGATTGTGAATCCAAATTAAAAGAAATATAACGTTTTTTTAGTTTTCTGGTTTGAAAACGAATTTGACATTTAACTGAAAACACAGTAATGTATGTAGTGTTTATGGTGCAACAAAGCACAAGTTGTGGCTGGACTTGAAAGTATTACCCTGAGACCACAGAAATGTGTTTATAATACGATAAATTTCAATTCTTGGCATTCACTGACACATAAGGACAGATTTGAGGTATTTATCCATGCTTGTGAGAAAACTCAGGTTCCACCGAGATTTGAACTCGGATCGCTGGATTCAGAGTCCAGAGTGCTAACCATTACACCATGGAACCTCCTCTATTAATGCCCCTGGATTTTTAAGTTTATATACTGATGGCCACAGACAAACGAACTTACAACTTCTGACTAGAGATATAAATGTGAGATATAGTACGTAGTTCCCGCTATTTTGAACTATACTATAAGCTATCGTTAGCTAGTATATATATTGCGAGAAAGTAATGAAATTAAACAAGAGACATATGTATACATACAAATTAGTATTTTCTATTGACTGTATGTAAAGATTTTACAGCATTTTCCAATTAACCCAATGAAGAAAAAGTGATGATGGCCCGTACGGGGATCGAACCCGCGACCTTGGCGTTATTAGCACCACGCTCTAACCAACTGAGCTAACCGGCCACGAGCGACTCTGGTGTCCCCCACCATCAAAACATGTATCTTAGGTCAATTCTCCTGTCGGTGCCCTTGACCTGGACGCTGGCTAAAGATCTGGAGTTGGTCCCCGGGCGCTGCACTGTGGATACGTTGCTGTCCAAAAAAGACGATTTGCACCAGTCTGTGAAATCCGCCACTACAGGGCCATGATCAAGGTCAACACTGTCAGGGAGAGACACTATGACAGAATCGTCGGCGAACTTGATAATATGACTTCTCGCATATTGACTTTGGCACTGTTTGGTGTACAGGACAAATAAAAGAGGCGAGAGGACACACACCTGGGGCGATCCCGTCATCTGAGAACATCAGATAAAACGCCATTGACCTTCACACGCTGCGACCTACCAGTTAAGAAGTCCAGCAGCCAACATATCAGACCAGGATCAATATTGTGGGTACTCGCTAACCTATCTGCTAAGATGTGCGGTTGGATGCAATTAAAAGCAGAGGAAAAATCAATAAAAAAGTAGTCGCACAAAAGTTTTTACACCCTCTAGGTGTGTCAGAATCAGGTCCTCAACACCCCTACCAGACCTGTAGGCAAATTGGAGCGGGTCCAAATTTGCCTGAACTGTGCTCGGAAGCGCATCCTTCACAATCTTCTCCAACAGTACAACCTCATAAGTAGGGAATAATACTAATAGTTCAGTATTTTAAACTATTAGCCTATTGGTACTGTGCTTAAATGGTGCATACAATTCTACTTAAGTTCTGTCTGATTAAATTACCAGACATATCTGAGACTGTGTAATATTTCCAGCATGACCACTTATTTATACCGAAGAAAAGTCAAATCAAATCAAATCAAATCAAATCAAATCAAATCAAATTTTATTTGTATAGCGCCAATTCACAACAAAGTTATCTCATGACAC
>JBBPCS010000162.1:83010-96106 GCA_037974645.1 Hollardia meadi
CTCTTCAGGTCCACACGGCAGGGCTGCCCAGCCTCACCTGCTATTTTCATTTTAGCACTAGAACCACTGGCTTGTGCTATTCGAACCAGTCAAACTATAACTGGTATTAATATCAGTGGACATGATTTCAAAGCCAGTCTCTATGCTGATGATATTTTATGAACATTATCTAACCCAATTCACTCAATACCACATTTGTTAAAACTTATAGAAGCATTTGGTCAATTTTCTGGATATAAAATTAACTACTTAACTAATTAAGGTACAACACTGGCAAAGAGCATCTGGAAACATCAAAACATTACCCAGATTGGGCAAGTTATAAGGGACGGAGATATTATACCATTCAATGAGTTAAAAATGCAGTATGGTCTGAATGATTCTGCTTCTTCTTTTTTTTTTTTTTACAATACTTACAACTGAGATCTATCTTCAAAAATTTTATATTGAAAGGAATTATACTGGGGTCCAAAAGTGTCCTCGATGGCAAACTGAGGGACGCTGCTAATTGGCGAGGAACTGTATCAACTATATATAAGTTATTAAGCCTATCCCTCCCTGACAGCACTACTCCCCCTAAATTACAATGGGAACAAGACATTGGTTCACCCCTCACCGCGGGTCAATGGGATTCAATATTGAAGAATTCAACTTCTGTATCCAGCTGTGTAAGCCTTAAAGACCATGACAACGGGATAAGTGCCCCATGGTCTCTTATTAGAGATTATATGAATAATGAAATAATAACCTGATTTGGAGTATGTTAGGTATGTAGATGTATGCGTGTACTAGATGATTGTAAGTAGGACCTGAACTGATGGTATAACCTATGAATTTGACTGGGGTGATGATGTTAGACTGGCATGCTGACCATGGCAGATCAGAAATGAGTGATGACTGGAAAGCTGACATCATCATCCCCAATGCTATGCTATGCTGTACCCCAAATCATGATGTTTTTATATCTAGAAAAACATGGTTGAGAGCCAACTTGAAACAATTCCTTAGGACATGCCATCCGTGAAGCATTCAGACTTAAAACAACAAGCCAAATGGAAATTTCCAAGCTCCATCTTGTCTCAGTGTGGCAGTTATCTGAATGACAAAAGGTCCATACTGTCACTTTTACAACTGTGTCGTTGTAAAAAAGACCAATACTTATACCAGATACTTTTTCATAGCCTTGTAAGGCTTCCTTGTGGCACCCGTGACACCTTTGAGTTATTATTTTTACATTAGGCACAAGTCCTGGTAAAAGTGTTGAGGACTAACAGTAACACGTGAACAGTAAGGCTCCTGCACTGAGACCTTGATAAAAGTAATATTTTAAATTCATGAATTCACGTGGCCTAAACAGAAATAGCAATTTATAATGAATAAAAAAAATAAAATAAAATAAGGAGAGTTAGCAGTGACAGAAAGATGATCAGCATCGCTGCTTAGTGGAGGTTTTTTCCCCCATGCTTGTTAAAAGTTTGACAAACTGATATGTCTTTGCATTTTAATACAGAGTCTAATGGAGATTGACTCTCCTTTGGAGGCAGCCTCAAACGGCCATTCAAGGAACTGCCCTTCCACTGGGCATCATTTTCTTTTAACCTCGGAGGTTACTGCTTGATCTTGAAGGTCTTAACTGGTATGGCCAGTCTGTAGGGTGATCAGACGTCCCCGTTTTCCGGGGACAGTCCCCGTTTTTGGTGGCCTGTCCCCGGCTGGAGCTGTCCCCGGAAATGTCCCCGTTTTTAACTGTGAATTAAAACCGGACTGGGCAGACGCCTCGCGTTGCGCTTGTTTTGGCCAACAGAGGGGGCTGCTCGCTATAGCAGCTTCACATCACTTCTATTATAGCCAATATAGCCAAACTTGCCAAATTTATTTTTCAGTATTGTATTGAATCATCTAATTTCCACGTCACTGCTGTGTATGATGACCTTATTTGTCATCTGATCATGAAAATTGCTGTCAAACATTAATTTAATTAATTTGGTCTGAAGAGCGAATGCTCGAAACGTCACCTATGGCGGTAGTTTAATAATAAAAAATCATGGGAGCATGATCCAGTGTGCGGACTCTGTTCTATTTTATGTGCCTCTTCTGCCCAGCACCAGGACTTTATCGCCTGGACCTAAATGAAAATGTAATGTGGTGGGGGGGGGGGGGTGTCTTCATTTAGATGGGAAAAATTCGCTTTGCTGCCACCCTGGTCCACAGCAGCACATCTACTGCTTAGCTTCCTACACCGGCACTCCTGCTGCACCTTGAAACTGTGCTGATTGTATAGATCTTAGAATTTGTAGCTTCTTTATGCTCTATAAGAATCAACGTCATTGGCCAAGCATGTGAACGCTATTATTGTTATTTGTTTCTCTTGATGAACATGAAACAATAATCGACGTAGGCTACAGCAGTAGTCCACCACAAGCTCATTGGTTTTTCTGACATTGAGCCTTATGTGATTTGCGTTGCACCATGTGACGAAAGCTCACTGGAAATTCTTCACTTGAATCACACGTTAATGTAGTGATAGCTTCCATTTGGACCAGAACTACACAGAATACCATTTATTAAAATTCCTCGTAAATAAGTTTGGACAGTGGTAATTCTAGGTTTAGTCCAGCATTTGTTTTTACTGTATGCATGCTACGAGCAGCTTACTCACCATT
Source organism: Hollardia meadi (assembly GCA_037974645.1). NCBI lineage: Eukaryota > Metazoa > Chordata > Actinopteri > Tetraodontiformes > Triacanthodidae > Hollardia > Hollardia meadi. Next base: position 85,674 of record JBBPCS010000162.1, read on the forward strand.
AACCAGTAAAGTTATCTAAACGTCTACAACTTAGCATAATGTAGGAATTCAGGAAAACATTTTCTGGAAGATGATTTAGACAGCAAAGACGGCAATTTGTTTTCAGCCTTTATTCTAACAGAACATCACCCCATGGGGATTTACATTAATCGATTACAAAGTAGAGCCTTGCCAAGTGGCAAGAGACAACAGCCTTCACAAAAGTTCAGTATACAAACAACACAGTTTATGACAATCAGCATGCATAATAGTATAAAACCAAATACATATGAGGGGAAAAGACATTAAAAAAAACAACACTCCAGTATGTTCATAGATGATGTTTTACTAACCCAACATGGAAAATAAAATATTTCTCCTCAAAAAGTGACAAAAATGCATGTATGACAATATTAAGGCACTGCCATCTTTCATTATATTGTGGACGGCTTGCTGAGGAAGTTTTCTTCCATTAAATCATGTACTAAATCATGTCTGGAGTGTTCGTTCTACGTGGCTATTACCTTCACTCACAACACGCAACATGTTGGTGGTGTGTACAATGCACGCCTGTTCGGAATCACTGCTGACGCTACTGAACAGTGATTTAAACTCGTGAAGGTGAAATTTCATTTAATCTTCTGCAAAATTGAAGGGGAAATCGTTTTACTTTAAATGTTGCTAACTTGAGAACTTTTTTCTTTTTCTTCTAAAACTCACAATGCATAGCGATCAACTCTGATAAAAAATAAAAGTGTAAATATACAAATCATGATTACACTGTACAGTACAAGAGTATAATACAGGTAGAAATCAGTATATAAAAAGATGGATGCATTGCGTCTGGTGTGTGTCCTGTTTTGAGACGGTTTGTTCTGTGCAATCAGTCTTTGCGAAATGACATTCATACAGTATGCAAGGCAACACTACCAGTCCATGAGGTATTTGAACAATATACACCCATTTTATGATGACCAGCAGGTAACTGTTCACAGTGGACTAAAACCAGTGTCCAGTAATATTAACGGTACCAGTGTAGAAGAGGAAAGCTCTCTGACTGTCACTCATTAGCTGGAATCCATTTGCACAACAAACCAGTCTGAAGGCTCAATACACCAACACATACATTAAAAGTATTATTGAGCAGTCGGTTCTCTAATGAATTATTCGATGATAGGAAAGCTTTAACCTAATGCAAACATTTTCACCACAGCAGAGGAAAAAATTATCCCACTTTAAACTACAGCTTTGCAGACTGTCACAGAACAAAACCAGACTGTACAAAGTCACCGACGGACTGAAAGGCACAAATGTTACACTGAGGGACGGAGAATAAAAAACAATGAGGAGAAAGTGAGGGATATGTCTGGCATTGTTTCTCTCTGTGCACTCGCAGCAAACTGCTGCATTAATGTGAGTAAATTGCACCTAAGGGGAATGGGCTCAAAACAACTGCAGCATGTTGGGAGATCAAGGTCTGAAGTTTTGTCTCTCCCTGCTGCTATTCAGGACAAAACAGGTCATTTAAAAGAGTTTAAAACTATTGAGTGAAATAGTGCTCGTGTCTCTTCCGTCCAAAGTGTTTTTGGTTGCCGTTTGTGATTTGCACAACCAGGCCACCAGCGTTGCTCTGGACACTTATGTCATTAATAGCTTGGGCGGTTTCAAACTTCGTCACATTGTGGTAAAAGACAATAGTCTCAAACTTGCTGATCTACTGAGCGGTATGTGAGAACAAAACAAAAAATGTATGATAATACACAGCTAGGTAGTTTGGTGATCAGCAAACAGCAGAGTCTGGCATTCTAAAATAAAATCACAGGTGTATAAAGCAATGATTGTAATACTTTAGAAGTCAAAAAATTGATTATGTAATATTAACTCGCAAGCCAAGAATTAATGTTGCTGCATAGCAGAGCTCGAGGCAGCAGATCAACGAGAGAAAGGAAGAGATCGGATCACAGTCAAATAAAAACAAAACAAACGTCTTTCACGAACGCACGATGGAACAGCACGGAGCGTGCACTCGCTCTTTGGGAAGCACTTCTTTGTTCTAGGTGTGAAAGACAGCCCTGTCATGCTGCACACAGCTGCAAATCATTAAGAGAGGTTCACACTGAGAGAGAAGCTCGGTGCACTCGGAGTACAGTTCAGCATCATGAGACATGCCTGCGTCCAGCTGATCGATGATTATTCAGGAAAGGTCGAAGCAGATGGCTGGTTGCATTTCTGCTTTCTGAGAGGCTACGTGACGCAGTCAATAAATAATCACAATCTTAGCTTGTATGAATTGTACACTATTTTCTCATTATTCTGTTGGATTGGTTTGTCTTTGGAATGGAGTCCACGTCTTGTGTGAACGTCTTTTTGCCATAAAGCTTAATTCAGATTTTTCAAAAAAAGGAATCTCATGGTGGTATCTCACGTTCTTCATTATGTGATAAAAATACAAGTCTGTTCTTTGTTGAGGAGTATCTAATACTATTACTATATAATTTAAAATCAAGTGTTTTTTTTCCAATTGGAAATTAATTTAATTGGCTTGACGGTTGAACTTGCCTCCGAGTGTCCATTTCAGTGATGTCTGACAATAGCACAATCTCTGGCATTTTATTCTGGGCCTATATGTGTGTAAACATCTTTCATTGTATGCTATATGTTGCTAATGGCGTTGTTTGCTAATATAACATAGCTAGGGAATCTTTTTATTATTATTTTATTTACAGTATTTTCTCAATGTAAACAATGAGGCAACTGATGAAGTAGGGTGCCAGAGAGCTCAGAGCTAATATAAATGCCATCACCACAAATTCACTGTGATACTGAACAGGATCTGTACATGCCGTTGTTCCTCCTCTGTGAAGTCCCTCTTAGCAGATGAACTAACATGTCCACCTCCAGCCATCTTCTCTCCATCTTCATGAGTCTCTTCAGCAGCTGGTGGTGTTCAGCAGCTGCTTGGCTACCGTGCCGTCCTCATTATCAGAGTTGGTCCTCCTGTCATCCGTGGCGCCGGCTGCAGATGTCTGCCTGCGTTTGATTTTGAACACATCCCACCTCTCGGACAGCAGACCCTTGTTGAAAATGATGGAAGTCAGCCAGGAGAAGAGCAGAATGGACACAAGTGAGATGATCATGATGGCAGTGCGGAAGGGGAAGAACTGGGTTAGCTTTCCCTCCGCATCCACCCGGCAGCCGGGGAACTGGATGGCAGGTGGGAGGCCAATGAGTGGCTCGCCGCTCAGGACCCTCATGATGATTCCCATCATGTAGCCCACAGTGGCTCCGTAGCCGTTGGACACCTTGAAGAAGAGGATGCAGACCAGCTGAGGGAACATGATGGTGTAGGACATGTCCACGCCCACAAGCCAGAAGACCAGGACACTGCTGTCCAGGAAGGTGAGGGCAGTGCCAGCCACACCCACCACCACCACTGAGATACGGATCACCCACTGCATCTCCCGGTCTGATGCCTGAGGGAGCGGAGGCAGAGATATCCTAACTTTTACAAGAAGCAAACATTTGTAGTGTTTTGATATGCGACAATGTGTAAGTACATGCCACTGTCTTCTTTGTCAGCAATGATGCACATAATTTCTCCAGAAACGCAGCATTTTCATTACATTTGTTCCATGGATCAACAAATCTTGACTGCCATGTCTTGACTCCTTTATCTACCCGTGTCAAATGCCCTGATTCTCACCTGCTTCCTGATAATGTTCTTGTAGATATTTGAGGAAAACAATGAGGCGGAGGACAGAAGAGCCGAGTCCATGGAGGACATGACAGCAGCAGCTACAGCTCCAATGCCAATGACAGAGACGTAAGCGGGTGTAAGATACTGCAGGGCAATGGGGAGGATGGAGCCTGCCTGGTCGCGGTCATATGGGGTGGGCAATCCATAGCTGGTCGAGTTCCAGTCTGGGAGAAAGACAGATGAATATTTGGATCAAGCTTGATTCATTTATTCCTCCCCTCAGTTTCCAATCAGATAAACAGAGCTTTATACAGTGAAATAAGAAAAAAATGTATAAATTCAGAATTTTAGAAGCCTAAGGCCAACGCAGATTCAAAGCTATAAGTTAAGTTGACTGAAGAGTTTGTACCTGTAGATGCAGCCACAGCACCAATCAGCACCGATGGGATACCCAGCACCAGGCAGAAGGCGGAAGAGGCGAAGCAGGTCACCTGAGCCTGGGTGTAAGATGAGGCCGACAGGATTCTTTGGTAGAATGCCTGGTAGGCCAAGCCGCCCAGAGCCTGGCAAAAACACACAGTCCGGGCGTGATGACAGGAATCGGTTTGTACAGCGACACAGGACAAGAAGGACCCAACCTCTTGTTATGCTTGGCTGTTTGCTCACCTAAGTTTCAAAGAACTGCTGTGATGGCAGGAGTTACGTAAATACTTGGTATTCCTTATAAACTGTTCGGTACAAGACGTTCGGTATTCAACTTTCTCTGTATGCCTTGTGACCAAAACGATTCAGCTCAAAACAGTCTATTTGTGTCGACTACTTGCCCATGTTTAATTTTTACCTGGAAGATTTTTGGCAGTGCACCAGTTGTTGTCAGTCGTAGCATGCTAGTCAAAGCTGCTTAGGTAGATGAGTCTATTATGTGTTATTTAGAACTTGGATACAGTGGTGGGGCTCAGCCTTGTGTACAATTTTGCTCAGTAGCCACTCAAAAAATTTCCCTGTGGCCCGAAAAGCATTTTCCTCAAAGACCACCATTATAAAAGTGACATCTGTAAAACTGTTGACAGGAAACCTTGAACTGCAAACAAGGTCAATTATGACTTCTATTATGTCTATTAAGAATTTTTGATACATGAAGGTTTTATATTTGTAAAATTTCCTCGAGTCGAGAAAAGCAAAAATCTATGGTGTCATCACAATGTAAGGTCTGAGGGCCAAGTGGGAGCTGAAGGACAGGGCCAATGGGAGAAACATTCCCCTGGAAGTAAACCCATAAGCTAGAAAACCTTTTTGGCGTGTGTTCCACTGAATAGGTGACATCTTTAGGTCCAGTATCTAGTTCTATAATACATCTACGGGTTAGCCAGGTTAGTCAAGCTCATGCAGTGTTGCTGCTTCACTGTATGTGAGAATTACAGTTTCTAGGCTAGTTACAACGAAAATGGACAAAGAATAGTGAAAACATTGTTAAACCAAAGTCGGGTATGTCTGTGGAAACACTTGCATCAAAAACATCACTTGAATTGATTGTTGATTAGCATAACGAGACAAAAACAGACTGGAAGGCGAGTCCTTCTCCCCACAGCGCTCAGACAGCTTCTCACTATTCAGACCGTGCCAAAGCTATAACGAATGCTAGTGGAGTGTTTATCACTGTGGAAATGTGACCATTCCTGTAGAGACTACCGGATTTAAGCATTTAAGTGCTTGGGCCCCACTGTGATGTGCATTCATGTGTGCATTTTAGTCACCTCCAGCTGTATCATAGAACTTATTTTGAAGTTTTATGTTTAAGTTTTTTGTTTTCCTTGCTGTACTGGAACGTACTGAACCGTGACCCCAAAATTGAGGAAATGTGAATTTTCTGTACTATTAACCCCCCAGTGAATGCTGAATGAGGTGTGTATTACACAACATTTAGTGCTACCTGTGTGTGTGTGTGTGTGTGTGTATGTGTGTGTGTGTGTGTGTAATGATCTCCTCCACTCCACTCACGAGCAGCATGAAGTCATCAAACCACTTGCCGGCCTCATCGAGCTCCACCGTGCCGACCCAGGGAGCCTGGAAGGTCTGGTTGTAGGCCGTCAGTGAGATGTCCACAGAGTGAGGGTTGGTCAACAGGAAAGGAACACACACCCACTGTATACACAAACACAGGGACACAGCTAATCTGATTATGGGCCCTTGGGGAAGTTTTCAGTCAGTTGCTAGAAATTTGGAGTCTGAAAGTAGAGCTGGAGTTTCTAAATGGTTTACAGCACAATTGTACTAGTGACACAGGGCTCATTTATCCAGAATTATCAATATTTAGCTGACAAAACAATCTTACCATGAGGGCGGTTTAGTATCATATTACATGATCTTCATCAGCTGATGCAGTGTGATCAGTTTTCATGGAATTTCATGGCTAAACTTTTAAGACCCTATGGAAATGTGCACTTCCATGACAACTAGCCAAAGTAGTATCAGAGTATAAACTGCTCCACAAAGTGAATAATTTGCTAGAAGTCACGAGACAAGAATCAACTTTGAATTAAGTGTGTGAACTTTCTGTCCTCTTAGCGAACAAGCGCTTCTAACTGGCAGTTTTTGGAAAGCTTGTTAGGTCATCAGCTCAGTGAACTTCTAGCCCCTTCTTAAATATTTACTGAATTAAATTATGTTCAATTCCTGAGAATGCTATGCCAGGAGAGTTAACAACCCAGTACATGGAAAAATAAAACGAGCGCTGTTGTGACTGACAAGTATATTCCTGGCTAGCTGCAGTGTTAGCTGTTAGCTAGAGTAGTCGTTCAGTAGAGGAATGGAGTAGGACCTCTAAAGTTCCCTGGCCTGGTTAAAATTAAAAATGGCGGCTGTGTGAAGGGACCAATAGATGTCACGCACCAGACTGACGAAGATGAGGATGAGCTGGATGACATCTGTGTAGGCCACAGAGTAGAGTCCCCCCAGCAGTGTGTAGATTATGGCCACCACTGAGGAGATGATGATGGAGTAGACATACGACAGGTCCAGGATCACGCTCATAGTTCCACCTGAAACAACACAGCAGAGCGATGAGCATCGGAGGACTGACGGACACAAAAAAGTCTGACAGCAAGTTGTCTAATGTACAGGCGGTGGCTGCTACAGATACATGCAACTGCTTACTGTGACATTGTAAGTGTTTTATTAGGTTCTTTTGCTTTTAAATCTTTTCTCTCTCACATGGACAGACATGTAAGCATGCATCCACTCTTATGTACTAATACTAGAGATTTACTAAGAAGCTAGGCAAAGGCATTGTCTTGTTATACTGTTTCTTAATGCATTATTTTCCAAAAGACAGTTTGGACAAACAAATTAAACTTATACCAGCAAAAAGTCGTTCAGTTCAAGACTAAAGTTATCATTAAGCATGGGTTGCTTTGGTTTTAACCTTTACAAAGCATCCAAGAGCTTCGATAAAGCAACAGGGCAATATAAAAGTGATCAAATTATAACAAACAAAACTGTAAAGAAACACATAACAGAAGCAGCCTATTGATTGTGACACCAAAATATTCCATTTTCACCCTTTTGGGTAAATTACCACCCTTTTAACACTGATAATTCTTAATAAAGTAAATTTTTAAAAAAAATCAGAAGAAGGTAAAGAGAAGGGTCTCCAAGTAGTGAAACAGGTGTATAATATCAGAAAAGTATAAGTAAAAGTAAACAAGTATATAAAAAAAAAGACATCTTGTTACTCAAACAAGGCAAGCAAAACGTCACTACCTTCACCGTCTCTTCTGCCACATTGCCAGGGTCCCCCCAGCCGCAGCCTGCAGCCACACCACAACAATGCCCTTAAACAGAGAAGTGTCAGATCGGCACCATCGATCGCCACTCACCACCCAGCTGACCTCTCACCCCACCCCCACCCCACTGACCCCACCACCCCTACACCACCCTGTCTCAACTTTCTGTCTACCCCAGTAGCTTTTTTCCATCTTGACGATGCATACTTGACTTTCAGTTTGATCATCCACCCCCATGTGTTTGACATTTTTTTGTTTCCCCGGAAGCTTTTGTTACCTTATATTTTTTCCATGTACTTTATTACATTATTTAAAGTTTGTTCCAGATAGACAGACTAAAGCCGGGCTCAGACGACAGGAGTTTTAAAATCCTAACAGATTCTGAAATCGGGTTGCATCACGCACAAGGAGAAACTTGACAGATTTTCTTCTCCCTAATCTCAAACATGCTGCGACAGGATATTTGTCAAGATTACTGTGCCAGAGGAAGTAACGCACCACCTCACGCGATCTCTCTCACGTGACCTCATGGGGAAGAAGATGTAAACAAAATGGAGAAAGATGTTGCGCAACCATTGACATAAATAAAGGTGGACTCAGAGTCTCTGGATACGAGCGCTGCCATCTTGCGCTGGTGACGTCATTTGGAGAGAAAAACGAACACTTGAACAACTACCTAAAATGACAGAAACCATCTTTGGGAAAAAGGTATTTAAGGTGTACTTTGAGTTTTTAGTTTGGCCCATGTCCTACCTGAAATCATTGAGGGAGAGGAGTTTATGACCTATACTGCAGCCCACCACCAGGGGGCGATCAATATGTTTTGGCTTCACTTTTGGGGAGCTCTCAGGTCGTCCATCTTTATACACAGTCAATGGGTGGAATAAGTTGCTGTACTAACGCTGTACAGTGAGGAAAAAAACACAAGGCTAAACGAGTCTGGGTGACACGGGTTGTCTATTCTTCAGCGGGAATTGGAGATCAGATTCGGGTTCTGTCAACAGTAGTTAGTATGCTAGCTAATATTAGCCTCACTAGTTAGGCTTGGGTGGTTCAGCTCAGAAAGTACTGACTTAATCATCCAGATTTTGAACCCCAAATATCAAACAGGTTTGATATTAATCGAGATGGCCCCAATGAGTCTGCGAGCAGCTCGGGAGGTTTAAGAGTGGATCTGTAAACCTCTCACATTACCAGATAATCTGGGCTGAGCATCAGTACTGACTAAGGTGCCAGACCAGATATCTCCTCCGATTGTTAGGAAGGGCGAATCAGGGTTAAATTGGCCCGGAACTCCTGTAGTATGAGTCCGGCTTAAACCATCACTTTAGAAAACACCACTGTAGATACTGCAGTTTTTAACCACCTGTTCACACTTGGCACAAAAATGCATCATGTTAGATAAGGTCCAAGCACAGGTGGGTATACATTTAGAGGTGGTCAGTGACGCAAATGCATAAATGACTATAACAGAAAGCAGTTTACTTCGCATAACAAACCTCAGAGTGTCAAACAAAAGTTACCATTATCTTTTGCACTCTTCTGACTTTGGTCATATTTACCAATTTTATATTGAAGATTGTCTCATTTGAAGTTTATCTGTGTAGTTTTGCAGTTTGTATTATCTATACTAATATATATATATATATATATATATATAATATATAATATATTGTCTCATATCTCTTATCAGGGATGCAAATTCTGACCACAGGCGTTCAGTCGAGATGCATTCAGATGCCATGTGTGAACTGAAATCCATCTCAACATCTAAATCTAAACCTGATCTGGATATATCTGGATGGAGACACGTCCAGCCTTAGTGCTGCTGTTTGTCCTTTTTGTAACTTATGGTGGGGCATGACACAACATAATCGTAAATAATTCCGGGTTTATCCAGACATAGTTCTGTGTTCTGTGCTGTTTAGTGCCTTGCTAAATTTAGAGAGGTTAAGGGGGAAATGAGATTCGGGGGCCTATGGGACTTACTGGCCAGCACCAGGGATGGACTGAGGGAAAGAGGAGCTTAAGTACCCCTGTGTTGTTTTTAGATCGTTGTCCCACTTTCAAAAGTCATGCATGTGCGTGCGTGCACACAAACACTAACCCGCCCTTTGCCACCGTTCTGTCCTGTCCTCGATTGCCTCCTGGCAGAAATTTAACCATGACTGTGTAGTGTTGGTACTATACAGCTTACTGACAGCACATGGAAACTGTTTTTAAAACCTAAGTCCTTTCTGGCTCTGTACCAGCATGCACACACTCACGCAGGGCATGAAGCTCAGTTTATACTGCACATACACACACACAGAAACAGTTTCCCAGCAACATCCCTGTAGCTCAAATTCCCAGCGCACTGTCTGGAGTGTCGGGTGTTAATGTGTATGTGTGCATGTGATGCCAAGCGCACATCAGGGATGTATTCATTACTGTTCCAGAAACAACGACAGAAGGTTTTACTGGGGAGTGAGGGGTCCCCTGATTCTATATTGGTTTAATAGGTTATGAAACGTCCCAGGAACATTCCTGCCTACCAGTCCTTTTGTGGAGTGTCAGCACAGCATACACTACTACCCTTGTGACTGTCAATGGATTTCACTGTTCACCTTCAAGCCTTTTTAAACATCTTTTTACACACAGAAATGGAAGTATAATTCAGTATGTAAGATTTACTCTCAGTCAATCGGTCAGTGCTTTGGCACAAACAACAATGGAAAGTCTGCTTTGAATAACTGATCACCTTTCACAATCAACAGGCTGCTCGATGTTTAACCCCCCTTTTCAAACAACACTGGAAAAGAAGACAGCATTAAAAATACACACAAGAAAACATGTACACACATGTTCTCTCACGCACATTCAAACTACAGAGCACATACACACTTATATCCATTATAAAAGTGTACACACACACACACACACACACACACACACACACACACACACACACACACACACACACACACACACACACA
>JBBPCS010000162.1:96206-149949 GCA_037974645.1 Hollardia meadi
GTTAAGTGTCATGAGATAACTTTGTTGTGAATTGGCGCTATATAAATAAAATTTGATTTGATTTGATTTGATTTGAAGTGGTTATCCTCTTTCTATTAACTCACAGTGGAGTAGGTTGAAGTGGAATATAAATGTTATTTTAAGATCAGGTTTGTCTGAAGAGTTCTTTCTCAGCTGTCTTAAACCAATTAAATTGATATGCAGTAACAAGGAATCCTGCCCTTCTGTTTTGAAGTGTTTCTCATCAGGATAGTTATTTCCGTGTCAGTGATGTCTTTGGCTATGTGGTCTATCCCTGTGTTGTTTTTGCATCACAATTCGTAGAGATCACCTGTCAAACAAACAGCGTTGATGATCCTGTGACTTACATATTCAAGGCCGAAAATGACAACCCAACCCAAGAGACAATTCTGCAGTGACAAATGTTTAGATAATTTATATTTGCTCCTCCCTCATTGAAAGGTTATTGTGAGTCATTGCATTACATGTTTTCATAACTCCAACATGAAAGACAATATACATGACTCATAGGCTATAACCACATCAATGAAGCAAATTTGGAATATGACATTGCAGTATATATTTGCATTCTAAATTTGAGTGTTCTTCCTGGGACATAAAATGAGTGCCATCCACTGACATAATGGTGCTCTTTTTTTTGTAATGTTTAAAGATAAACCTAATGTATATTGTGTTGGGAGTACTTACTTAATTACATTACTTTATTATCCCCGTATTGAAACTCTTTTCCAGTAAAATGCATTCATTCATTTGGCGTGACAATAAAAAACAGAATAAAAGACATGATATTTCAACATTCACAATTTGCACCAGTTTTATCACAATATTGCAAAATTAAATAAAAATAAGTCTAATATTGTGTCACTGACCAGACCCGCTGAAAAAAGCCACACACGAAAAAATCAGATCAAATCAAGATTTTAAGTTACTGTTAAATGATTTATTGAAGGATTTAATCACTTGTGGTATGAATGACTGTTTTGTCCTGTTTTGTTTTTAAAAGGCTGGGTACCGGAACCTACGGCCAGAAGGTAACAGCTCAAACGCAGTAAAAAGTGGATGCCTGGGATCTGATAGAATCTCTGCTTTGTTAAGAGATCTGGTTCTGTAAATGTCTGTTCAAATTCCTCAAAGTGTTCTTTTGTGTTTCTGTTGCACTACCAATTCAGCAAATGATGCAAAAGGTTAAAACACTCTTTTAAAAAAAGCACTGTAAATCATTTTAAGTGTAAAAGTGAAATGGGATATATGAATATACTTGTGTGAACACAGGATTAAACATAATTCTTCAGACATAGGTTGAGACATATGTTTAGTATATTCTTATGGAATTGCTATCTATGATCTTGTTTACACATATTTAGTGTTTTGTAATAGTTTTAGTTTTAGTAATGGTAGATTAATATTCTGGTATCAGGCTATTCCAGCTAATGGGAGCTGTTCAGGCAGCAGTGAGTGAAGTACAGTGTTGGAGTGTTATAAGGAGAACCCTCAACGTGTTGGACTGATTTATTCTTTCACACACACCCACATCATTTCCATTGCATTGTGCAGTCAACATCAAATTTTTAGATTGTCATACAGGATGCTGGCTTGTACAACCCATAGGGCCTGTTGTGGAACATGTTTTTGGTTTTTTTTGTGTTGCATTTTTTTCTTGCCATGTGACTTCTGAGGTAAGATCTGTCAGTGATGTAGTGTGGGACTCCTTTGTTTGTCACAGAGCGATTTGAGAGTAGAATCAAACATTGGAAATATACGTAAAAATGTTGCATTCAGCTGTGGATGGTTAAAATTTTGTTGAGTTTGCTTGATCTGTTCACTTCTGTCCGACTAGCTGTAGGCTTGCTGATAATGTTCATGCATCACTATTGAAGTCTATCTATTGCCGATCTTATGTTAAAAGTAATTTTAAGCTCTGATATTTTCAGGAAACATAAAAGTGAAAGCCACCAGTGCTGTTTGTTTTTGTTTAGTTTATTTGAAAATGTCAATGATTACAAAGGAATGTAGAAAAATGTGAGACAAAAACAAATAGTCCATGATGATGAATTAAAGGTGCTGAAGCGGTGACCTGGGAATGAGGCTTAACAATCAACTATCTTACGTTTTGCACTTTTAAATAATTTCACAAAATATCACAAGCCACACAAACGATCAATTTTGTCTTACTTTAAAATCATATTCCTGGTGCAGATAGTGTACCCATAGCTGTACGTTAACTTTTTTTGCGTCAACATTAGAGGTTGAAAGGAGCACGTCTGTTACCATCTCTAAACAACCACAAGTGCACTTGACGAAATCCAAACCTGAACTAGAATGTTTTTTCATTATTTGCCCATGGTAAATTGTAGAGACATAACACCTCTTGCTATAAAAACATCCATATGTTACGCTTCTATGAGCAGTAGAATTCTCAGAATATATATTATCATACATACAATATTATTTAGGCCTATATTAAATTCACATTGGTCATACAGTATAAATTCGTAAAGTGGCTGTGAGCAGTTAAAAACTACACCTGAGCAATCAGATTGCTTTAGTGCAGAAAATAGCTGTATGTAAATGTGTTATATACAGACCTTTACCAGAGAGCGCTTTTAGAAGCCAGAGTCTTAAAACATGTAAGTTAGTGTCATAATGAGGATTTTCTTAAAATTCATCATACAATATGCATCAGACAGAATACTTAATGCTACAAGCCTAAAGTTACACTGTTGAATGGGTGTCATGGATCGAGTTCAAATACCCTTGTTTCATAATTTCCCATTAACCTTTAGTTTAGATCAAAACATATGTCGCCCCCTGGTGGTGGGCTGCAGTATAGGTCATAAACTCTTCTCTCTCTGTATCTGATAGGACATGGGACAAACTAAAAACTCAAAGTACACTTTAAATAATTTTTTCCCAAAGATGGTTTCTGTCATTTTAGATAGGTCTTCACTGATATATGTTCAAGTGTTCATTTTTCTAATCAGTTTGGTTTTAATTAGTTATTTAATGCTAAATGCTGTGGGTGTATGGGCAGGAACTTGATACCACGGCTCCGCTGCCCGGTAGCTACTGCACAGACTCTGGCTCCAAATGACGTCATTAGCGCAAGATGGCAACGCTCGTATCCGGGGTATTTTGGCTTCATTTTTGTACAATGGGAGGAAGTGGAGATGCGTCGTCCATCTTTATTTAAGTCAACGGTTTAGACTGATACAGACATTACACCACAATCAATTTGAAAAGTTGTTTTCATCCTTCGTAAGTCCAGGCAGTATTAAAGGAAATAAAATGATGGTATACCTTTTTCACTGATACACCAGTGAAAGAAATTCCGTTTTCTACATAATCTATTTTATATCCTAGATGAGTTAATTTCATTCAGAACAACCATATTGGCACACCCTAGATTATAAAGAAATGCATAAACTGGATTTTAATCAAAGAAAACACTGTTGTATTATTATTAGAAAGCAACACACAAACATTTTGAGAACCAAGGTCATTTCGCTGTGCAGAGCCTGGGGAAGTTGGTCGATAAGTATTTTTTATTAAGGGGAAGAAACAGTGAAGTTCAGTTTCTCACAAACTCTATGTGTCTGGAGACTCCTCTCATAGGAATGTAGACTAAAGGTTCAGGCAGACAGGTGTGTCCTGTGACTCCACATCAGGAAATGTCTCTGTGTAATAGCATCTTCAAGTGGGTAAAAGAGAAATGGAAAGTCATTAGAAATTAGAAATATCTTAGCCAATGAAGAAGAGTATAACATGAGATTTTTGAAAAATTGATGTTGGGAGAAATATTGTTGACTTGCATTCTGAATCCAAACCCTATTCCAGACTTGTACTTTTCTGCAATTCAAAGAATAAACAAATTTTTATAGATGAAATAGAGTTTCATTCTAATTCAGTTGATCTTTGTAAGATATAACAAAGAGAGTGTATGATCTTCATCCCCCCAATTATGTTTTAAAAAAAAGAGATTGATCAAGAAAGGATTCAATATCATACCTGTGAATATAATTAATAATGTATTGAAACTGATGACCACGTCAACCATTGACATAAATAAAGATGGACGACACGTCTCCACTTCCTCCCATTGTACACAAGTGAAGCCAAAATATCCCGGATACAAGCGCTGCCATCTTGCGCTGGTGATGTCATTTGGAGCCAGAGTCTGCGCTGTAGCTACTGGGCAGTGGAGCCGTGGTATCGCCCATACACCCGCTCACTCAATGGCGAGCAGGGCTCAGCTGTCGCTCATGATGTTTCAACTCCTTTTTATAGCATTAAATAACTAACTAAAAATAAACACTTGAACATACGACAGCGTGATAAGAACTAGCTAAAATGATCTTTGGAGAAAAAAAAAGTATTTGAGGTGTACTTTGAGTTTTTAGTTTGGCCCATGTCCCATCTGATAACATTGAGGGGGAGGGGTTTATGCCCACCACCAGGGGCAATAGAGATATTTTGGCTTCACCTATGAGGAGCTCTCATGTCGTCCATCTTTATGTACAGTCAATGATTTGACTGTTCATGTATTAAATGTTTAAATATAAATTACTTCAATGGAGTTTGGATCAACAGTGAGTTTGAAGTTGTTGTTGAAGTTATTAAAGTGTCTACAACAACATCAGCCTGTGGGATTTGATCTGCTGAAGCTGTATTGTTGAACTTGAACTTGAGCCCCGCCGCTGCTTGGATGTTTCCCCTTTGTGGCCTTGCATCAGACAAGCACACATAACTTGACTCAAATGATGTCAGGGTTCTGCATTTAGTCATGTGTTTTCTTAATGTGTCCTGTCCCCTCTGTCCTTTGTCCTCAGGTACCGTGACTGGCTGGCACACCTGTTGATCATTACCTCATCAAGCTAATAAAGTATATCAACCTCAGCTTTCCACTCAGTTTTCACCAGATCATTCAGTCACCTTCAGTCACCTATTTAATCCATTTCACAACTGAGATATTGCAAACATTTTATCTTTTGTGGCAGTCCTCATTTATTAAAGTGTTTTTAATGGCCATTACGACCAACTAATTATGTGAACAATGTCAAAACAGCTATAACAGGCTGCCACTTGTTAATCTGTCACTTTCTTGGCTAAAAATCTCCTCGTGCAGCTTTCCATTCCTGTATGAAGGAGGTTTCAACATTTTACCAGTAAGTTACAGCTGATGAAAATACCATATACTGTATATATATATATATATATATATATACAGTATATGGTGAGGGAGTTGAGTTGAGCAATCTTATGTTTGGAAATATTTTATACAAAGTACAAAACAGAAATGATTTAATGCACTAGTAGCACATCTTGGCTTTGTTTTCTGACATTCCTCCACTTTTCATATATCACCTGTCAACTTTCTCCTCTTTAAGAATTTGAGTAGTAGAATACAAAGACAAGCCTATGTTTTTTCAGTCAACAACATATTTTAACGCAGTGTGAGCACTGAATCCTGTTTTAGCATTGAGCCAACTGTTTACAGATACAAATTGTCTGTTTGACAACCTGGGAACCCGGCTGGTGACATTAATGAAAAAAACATATGACGTGGCCACAAAATAATAAGAGGAGAGAACGGCATAATTAACTCGTGGCTGCTTTAAAATAAGGTGTAGGAATTAAATAATTTTGTGTGGGCATGAGAAAATTATTGTTCGTCATTTCCATGAAGAGACAGTTGTTTGTTGACTTATGAGTCGCTTTTAGCCACTTATTGCAGACATGGAGAAGTTTGAATTGATTTTGTTTCATTTAATCAAGGAATGAATTACAATGACATAGGCTACTTCAGTTACTTGCAGTTAGGCATGGAGTAATTCTTAGCAAGAGACACTTGATTCGGCTGCTCAAAATGCAGGTGCAGGGTCTCAAATGCAAACAATATGCTGACATGAGGGAAGTTATAGATCATATACATATATATAAATATATGCATATGCATTTTGCAGATATAAACATCTGCAAAATGTCACACATTTATATGTTTAGCTCACAGAGTTTATTATTGACATTTAACAGCTGGCGCTGAGGGTTTTAAGGAGATAAGGCCCAACAGACAATGAGGGGAAAAAAACAAGTCAGAACATCATATCAGATTTTACATAAACATGAAAGACTCACGAAGTAGTCTAAACAGAATCTAATGGTGATGTTAGGAGATTGGCTGTTAGTTTCTACTGGATCCAAGTGTCACTGTTAGGATCTGTTAAGTCACATAACTGTATTCTTTCACTCACTGTAGTTGATTGTCCGCATGTGCAGCCAGCTGACCAGCTTAGGAATGTGTGCGAAGTCAATTAGCCTGCAACCCGTTGGTTCCTGTTCTATATACAGTCAATGGTTACCATGCATTAAGAGAGTCCCGTGGCCACGGATTAGGATCTCGTTCCCACGCGTTATTAATTCATGGCCACTCAATAAACATTTTCCAACAAATGTCACCAGACGGGCTCCATAGGAATGAGACTCAACAAACAACTATCTTTCTCCAGAGAGTTGCACAGTGTTGCTTTATGAAAACATGAAAAAAAAATTATTTTGCCAGGATAATCTTCATAATTTGCTGAAATCCTTTTCATCTGTCAAACAGGTGGATAAGGTGACAAAAGAAAAGTTATGCCAGGATTTTTTAATTAACTTTTTTCTCTGTGAAAACTGGTGGAAAAATAGTTTTGTCAGGATCATCATCAGCTAATGTGAATCATGTTCTAAATAGGACTAAAAGCATCAATGTTTATTGTCATGTCTTTCCTTTGACTGGAAATTGAAGCAGTTATGTCACTTTCTCGATAGCCACCATACTCCTTTGGCAAAAACATGAATTTTACTTAGCAGAACACAGGAGTTGCTGGTCTACCGCTGCCTCAATCAATTAGTTTGTTTGTCTTATTTGACTTTTGGTGAATCCAAAATACCCCTTTCAATTCTTAGATTAAAGTCAGAATTCTGAGAAAAAAGTTTTTCACATGATGTAGCCCTAATCCTCTTCCGTACTGATGCAACTGAGAATAGTTGATTGGGAAAGTAAACTTTAGGAAACAATGAGACAGGGTCTGATTGTACATTTACTCAATGCCTTTAATGGAAACAATATAATGTGATGCGCTTGTTTGAAACTGCTTTAGATGGTAAAAACTTATGACTTGGTATGGATAATATAGAAAAAAAAACTATATTAATATAGTATACACAGTCTTTAATTCTTTTGTGATCATCAAGAAGACCTAGTATTTTCTACTCAAGTTTTACAAAAATACAGATAAGCTTACAGAACACACATTATGTATAAATACATATAAATAAGAAAAGTCACTGGATAATCATTCAGGGTATTGTTACCACATTGTATATTTCATGAATACTATGACATTCGGCATAACTCAGGTTGGAGCGTTAGAGAAAGAAGAACAGTATTGGCTCATTGTCAACCTAAAGTAACAGTTCTTATTCGGAGAAAACTGAATTAAATGTAAATAATCTTAAGTTATATGAACTCTAAAGGACTTACCTTTATGTTCAATTTAAATGTCATTGTCATATATAAAGTTTTAATTGTCGTTACTCTAATTTTTAAGCCACTAATTACGGTGTTAACTCTTATGTTTCAGTGGGCCAAGTGCTTTAGAGTTGTCACCTTCTTGGATGGGCTTCCTCGGATGTCAAACAAAAAATAAGGAAAAATTCAAGTAAAAGTCTGTGCTATTAAGGTTCCAATTATTTTACATTAAATTCAAGGTCATCCTGACTTTGAATTCAATGTTTGAAAGCTCTTTCCAAGCCATGTAACAGTTGCAACCCTCAGAGGTAATTATTGGATAATTATTATGGGTTATTGGATAATTAATGGGAACAAAGTCCTTTTTCATACCAGTGACAGTAGTCATTTTCTAATAGGGTTTCACATGGATATCAGCACAGACACTATTGCTGGCTTGACATTAGCCATGACAACAGCACAAGGAAGGATGCGGTGATGAGACTGATCTTATGGCTTACTCCACTTGAAACTTCTGTAAATGTTAAAAAGAAAGAAACACTGCTTTAATGAACAGCTCTGTAATATTTGAAATTTTTTGATGAGATAGCATTCAGTGTTGCTTACGTGTGCCATTCACAGAAATGGAAGTGGTGTCAATGTTGAAGGCTGTGATGTCTGAAGCTGCACTGATCAAAGTATTTCCAATATCTGTGTTACTGGGAACAGACGTGGATGCAAATGCAAGGTCCGCGTTGTTGATGATGGACCCATTGCTGCAAAAGGAATGGTGAGAACATGGTTATATTCATATGAATTTATGACAAATACTCTTAAGATTCTGTCAACAGAACATCAACAAAATAATTACCTGAATGAAACCACTGTCAAAGAACGGAATGTAGAAAATGCATTTTGGTAGACAAGTTCAAGCTGCAGAAACACAAGCACACCAATTGTAAGTACAGGAATTTTGAAACGTTCATACAGTCTAGCTCCCCCACTCTCTGATTTTAGGAGAAAATCATAAATAGATGTGTTTGAAAATGTGGAAGATGGGTGTGTGAATAAAAAGAAAAGATGCCATGTTTTCACTCTTAAAGAGACACTCACCGTTGTCTTTATCAGTGAGGCTCGAGTGGTAAATGCTGAAGATGATGAATCTAGCAAGTCACTTGTAAATGTCTCTCCAGCAGATCTGAAAGTAATCTGCCTTATTGTGACTGCCTCAGCAGTGGTAGTAGTTGCAGATGTGATTGTAGTTGTAGCAATGGCAGTTGTATTTGCAGCAGTTGAGTTTGCTGAAGTAGTATTGGGGGCTGCAGTTGTTGTGTCTGTAAAAAAAAAAAATATATATATATATATATAAAACAATATGAAGAAATAGGGAAATAAACAAGTCAGGGCTAAAGTGGTCTTGTTGAAGTTTGTCAGGAAAGAAAAAGATAATAACTTTCATGGCAAAATCAGTTATGGTATTAGCAGTGAAAAAGAATCCTTTAAACCCTATCAATAATTATAGTAGGATATAAAACTAGGATGATAATGATGAGTGATCAACTCATCATCATCAACTTCCATTTTCAGGCAAAAAATGTGTCATCAAGGCAGTGGTGTTGAAAACTCACAAGCCTCACTATTTCGCATCAAAATGTCCATCCTGCTTGAAGTATCCTTTACTTTAAAGATCCAAGTTTCAAATCCACTGATTTCAGCTGACCCTGCGGTTTGTTCATGCATTTGATTACAATTTGTATTTATTTATTCATTTATATAGTATCCTACATACCTTAATTATTGACTTACAACAGTATGTATGTCCTGTTACTTTTATTGAAGCTTACTAGCAGAGTTTCAGGAGCAGGGCCACACCTCAACCGCGCCTCTTCCGGCTTCTATATATACACCCACCTGACCGTCTCCCTCTCTTCCGTTTTTGTATTACGCAACCCTCCCTCCCACCCTGTTCTCTCTTCTGTCTCTCCCTCTTTCTCCTTCCCGTAGGGACCTGGGGGGGTCCCTAACCGGAGCTTCCCCACAACGCAAAGACGGTTATCGCCAAGCATCTTCAAGCTCACACATCATCGTCATCATTGTCAATAAATCGTTAAACATATCTTGTTGACGGTGTGGTCGTTGCTAGTGAATCACTGAAGGTGGAAAATCTGTACTACCATAGGATGGATGTGAGCTTATGAGCTTTTTCACATGAATGACTTAACAAGTTATATACTTAAAAAAAACATTTTTGTAAAAGGAGTACAGTGCTGAAGAGAGAACCATTCAGTCTTAGATCTGTAGCTGCCCAAAACAAACCCAAAACACACAGAAGTATAAGGCAGAGAGTCTGAGACTCAACAACTTGAAAAACAATAATTCAACCATTGAATTGAACCATTGAAGAACCAAAATTCTGAGAGAAATCACAAATTTTCATGGTTTAAGGTATATTGTCTAACATTTTGGTGGGATTTGTTTAAAAGTTAGATAAAATAAAAAATGTTGGAACATCATTTGAAACACTCCCATTTCTCACCAAACTCCTTGAACGAACTGTTGCCAACCAGCTCCAAGCCCATATGTATGACAACAACCTCTGGGAGGAGTTTTAGTCTGGGTTCAGGGCAAAACATAGCACTGAGACTGTCCTTACAAAGGTTACTAATGACCTACTCATGGCTGCTGGCTCAGGCTCCCTCAACATTCTTCTCCTCCTAGACCTCAATGCTGCTTTTGATACAGTCTGTCATCACCTTCTTCTTCATCAGCTACAAACACTGGGTGTCACTGGTGCTGCGCTTGCTTGGTTTCAATCCTACCTCACAAATAGACATCAGTTCATCTCCATCAGCAATTTTCAGTCTCCCTCATCCCCCCATTCCCATGGTGTCCCTCAAGGCTCAGTTTTAGGACCATTACTGTTAATTATCTACATCCTCCCTCTTGGACCGATCATACGCTGGCATGGCCTCAACTTTCACTGCTATGCTGGCAACTTTATATTCACACCAAACCCTCCGACACCCTACTACCACCCAACCTAACGGACTGTTTTAATTGATATTAATACTTGGATGACCTGCAACTATCTCAAACTCAGAAGCCATCATCATTTCCTCCCTGGCCACCCTCCGCAAAATCTCCCATCTCAATCTGTCTATCTCTGGTTTCATTACATCCACTGTTGGCGAGGTAAAAAATCTGGGTGTCATTTTCGATTCTACCCTCTCCTACAATACACACATCAAACACATCACCAAAACAGCATATTTCCAACTGAAGAACATTGCTCGACTTTGCCCCTGTCTTTCCCACTCTGTTGCAGAAACCCTGGTTCACGCATTCATAACATCCCAACTGGACTATTGCAATTCTCTTCTCCTCGGTACATCCAAGCGCAACATCAAAAACTGCGACTCCAATATGTCCAGAACTCTGCTGCAAGACTTCTTTGCCACACACAGCCCCGTGAGCACATAACCCCTACCCTTCAACAACTGCACTGGCTCCCTGTTCAATATCGCATCTGCTTCAAAGTTCTTCTTCTGGTATACAAATCCCTTCATAACCTGGCCCCTCCCTATTTATCCCAACTTCTCCATCCCTACATACCCACTCGCTCACTCCGCTCTTCTGATGCCCACCTTCTCTCCGCTCCCCCCTCCAGGCTCCACACTATGGGTGACAGGGCCTTCAGTGTGGCTGGCCCGACCCTATGGAACACTCTCCCTCTGGGTCTGCGCCAGTGCATATCATTAACTTCTTTTAAAATGCAACTGAAAACTCACCTTTTTAAATTAGCGTCCCCTGATGCTCCATGATTTTCTTTTTTTTAGAATTTAGTGTTGTTTTATTGTTACTGCTCTTTTACTGTTGTTCTTGCTTTTACTGCTATTTTCTTATTCACTATGTATTGGGTTGTTGTACCCTGTTTTAACTTTATTATTATTATTATTATTAAGACGTGGTCGGATGACACTTTAATACAAACTAGTTAGTTTCAAGCATACCCTGCCCTTAAGTGTCATTGCAGAGACAGAAAATGTTCTCTATAACATGAGACAAAAATTCCCATTGTGCTCATCTTTAATCAAAAGATCCACAACCACTTTTTAGACACACAACTGAATGATTGCCCTTTATTTGTAGCCTGCTACATCATTCACTTTCAAACAAAAGCAGATAGGATAGGATATCCAATCTGCTTGATAGGATGACATAGCCTCCATGTGTCAGTCATGTCGTTAAGATGAAAGAAGTACAGATTTTGATTGGCAAGTTAAGCAAACACACTTCATCAAGACATTTTCTCACTTATGTAGATTAGTTTTCATATGCTTTTAATTTGAAGTATCCACCTTTGAAATTTCTACCGCAACCCCAGTAGAAAAGAGTTTTGCAATTTTGTTTTGTACAGGATAAAGCAATGGAAGTTTACATTTTAAAAAAGAGCAATGTTTCTTCCTTGGTTCCGATGAAACTGTTGAAAGTGAAACACCCAGAGTGAGAGACACTGGTTCTACTGTTGAGTTTTTAAAATTACTCCCAAATAAAATACTTCATCTCCATTGTATTTGGGCTGCAACAGAAATCTCAGAGACTGACATCTCAAACCTCAGCAAACAAAACCAAAACTATCTGCACACATAGTTACTAATCTGATAATTACTGTGTTATAATAAAAATCTTGAAAGTGTAACTTTTTTTATTGTAAGTCAGATGACCACATTTTTGTGTTTACAAGAGAGAAACAAAGTTTAAAAAAAAAAGCTTAACATGAATTTACACAAATTTACCTTTCCTTGCAATTGTTTTTTTTTTTTTTTTTTTTTACAAATAGTTACGATTCAGTCTACAACATTGGCTGTAAGGCAACTCCAGGTACTCCGTTCTTGTCACACTCAGCATCACTTCCAGCTTCTCCTCTGAGATTCTGTGTGACAGCATCCGCTGGTGATGCAGTTGCATTGTGTTTTACTTTGAAAATGTCCCACCTCTCAGGCAACAGGCCGTGGTTGAACATGAATAAAGCCAGCCAGGAAAAAACCAAGATGGTTACCAAAGTGCAGAGCATGGAGACTGTCCTGACAGGGGACCTTTGGACGTAGACGCCATCTTCCAGTGTGCAACCAGGAAGATGAAGAACAACAGGAAGACCTACAGCGTTCTCTCCCACCAAAATCCTGACAGTCAGCCCAATGATGTAACCCACCAGGGCACCGTAACCATTTGTTACTTTAAAGAAGAGCACGGAGAACAGATGTGGGAATGTAAGGGTGTAGGAGATGTCCGCTCCCAGAATCCAGAGGACCAGGGTGCTGTTGGTGTAAAATGTTATGGATGTCCCAACCAGCCCCACCACCACCACCGTGACCCGAATCACCCAATGCATTTCGTAGTTTGATGCCTAAGAACATGAAGTCATACAAAAAGACATTCATACATCAGTTCTGATTTGTTTGTGCTTTCTTGGTGTGTAACGACTGGAAAATGACAGGGAATCCTAACACATCATTAGAGACACATTGTGCCCCTGAGCTGCCATCATCATCATCATCATTTGGAACTCCTCACCTGTTTACGCAAGATGTTCTTGTAGATGTTTGAAGAGAAAACGGAAGTTGCAGACAGCAGGGCAGAGTCTGTGGAAGACATAACAGCAGCGGCCACAGCTCCGATTCCAATGATTGAGATGTAAGAAGGAGTGAGGTACTGTAGGACCAGGGGCAGGATGAAAGTATGCTCCCCTCGTACATATGGAGATGGAGAGCCGTACTGCGTTAGGTTCCAGTCTGTGCAAGGGAAATATGAGTTACTCATAAAATTTCCTCACCCAGTGTCTCCCATTAATTGCAACACGTTTGTCTTGCCACCATTTCATAATTAACTGAAAATATTTGAACATAACATAATAACATTTAAGATCTCTAACTTGACAGCAGTGCAAAAGTGACACAGGAGGGGTAAGAACTGATCAAGCTGCTGTATTTGACCAGTCGAGAGTGAGAACGTGTTGCATTTACCCATGCATGAAAAGAAACTCATGCTTTCCAGCAGCAACCGCTGTTGGGACCAAACAGTTCAGATAATACATGGCCGTGATGACACTCCTCATGGGCACAGAAAACAACAATGACTATCGAGTCTCTCAGTCAAGGTTTATTTTAACTCTTGGCCAATGCAAAGCAATGGACTGACACTGACTATTGACTATAAGCTTATGTTTACATTGTACACTGGATAGCAGAGCCAAAGTTCAATGTTACATTTTATTATTTTCTATTCTATTATTTTCTAATGCTGATATCAGCATTGCCTGCCAGATGTTAATTTTTTTTATATTAAATGTTTATTTGAGAGAACCCAGTGGAATATCTTCCCTCGCTCTACCCCTCCTGACAATCACACATGCTCTGCAGAGTAACGCAGAGAGCAAGAGAGAGAGAATATGTTCTCTGGTATTACACGTTGGACGTCCAAGAAAAATCCCTCAACATTATGTGCATTTTATTTTATAACATCTTAATACTACATCCACAGGCTGTAACAGCCAATAAAAGCACATCAGGAACCTGAGACCACTTCACATTCAATAATTTCTCGAAATAAAGATATAAAATGGGTAAAAGAAATAACTATACTCTATACTACATACTCCATTTAACTATGTTTTCTCTGTCATATTACAAAATGACTGAAAAATAAATATTTTGGCCAAACAATACAAATAGCTCCTGGCCACAAAGGTCTGTCATTTCTCTTCCCACCTGTGGAAGCGGCGACAGCCCCAACCAAGGCAGGAGGGATTCCCAGTATGGCAATGACAAAGGAAGCAGCATAGCAGGTTAACTGGGCTGTTCGTGGTGAGGAGGCAGACAGCGTCCTCTGGTGGAAGCTCTGAAATGAAACACTACCAAGACCCTGGAGAAAAAAGGACCGGCAGAGAAGGAAGACACACAATAAGAACCAAGAAAAGATGAGGAAGAAGGAAAAATACTGTATATGATTATTGACCATTTCTCCCTCAGGCTCAGTGAATAAGTTCAAGAAGAAACAAGGCTGTGCAGAGTTCCAAAATTGTTCAAACACAAAAAATACCCTCTGAAATTCATTTATTATCACTACACTTCATTCAAAGGATATGTTCCATTCCAGGATGCACTGGCCAGAAGCCAGCAGTCTATCAGGGACAAAATTCAAACAACAGGTCTTATCTGTGTGAGGTAACCGCTATAACCATTGAACTCTGCTGACCTTTACTTCCAATACTATGAATGCCTTGCACTCCAGTATTCATTCAGGGGCAGAGTGGAAGTTTTTAATTTTAAAACCTTATTTCTCTAATGGAGGTGGGATGATTTTAACATTATCTTCACCCCCACCCCAGTAATAATGAAACTTGCTGGTCAATTTGGGATGATGTACTTTGTTTTTTTCTACTTTTTTTTTTTTTTTTTTAAATCAGTTGATGATTGACGAAAACATATGAACACCCACCATATCGACAGAAAAATATTAAAACTATCAGGATAGCAGGATCCTATAAAAGTTCATCAAATGGTCTGTTGTAATGTCAAGTTTAAGTTTAATTCTGACACTTAATAAATTACTTTGAATACAAGGATGCATTGCTTTGTTTAATAGGTTAGATCTTTTCATTCCGCAGCAGTGCTGTGTCAGAGATACGTTTCCTGTCTGTAGTCTTTGTTGTCACAATAAGCTGATTACTCCTTCCTAAATTACATAAACAAAGTGTCTCATTTATGTGACATTGAAGGATCCAGGTCACTCAAACGCATGGATTTAAAGGCTTTGATGGTTTTGTCTTTCCCGTCGACATGTAGCTGTGCTCTGAGCTCATGGATGGAACAAAGAAAGTATGATACTGATGAATATTCAGCTCACAAGCATCAGGAAGTCATCAATCCACTTCCAGACGTCGTCCCGGTTCAGAGTGCCGACCCAGGGTTCTTGGAATGTGTGGTTGAAAGCAGTCTGGGCAATGTTTCCAGTTGTGGGGTTGAGCAGCAGGAAGGGGATACACATCCACTGCCAATTAATATTGAGATCATCAAATTGAAGACCTTCGCACAACAAGTCAGTCATTCTGTCAGTTGTTAAAATGTAATTATGACATTGTATTCAATCCAAACACTGATGGGACAGTCTTGATTTTCTGTGTTTCCATCCCTTTTAATTGAAAGATTAAAAAGTGTGAAGTCTGTATTGAAGAACTTTCATAGCAAAATTAAGACTTTATAATAGATGCTAATATACAGTTGAAGTCAGAGGTTTACACCTTCCTTGTCTTAGCTCAGTTAGGATCATTATTTTAAGAGTGTGAAGTGTCAGAATAATAGCAGAGAGAATGACTTAATATATGCGTTCATTTCTTTTGTCACATTCTCAGTGAGTCAAAAGTTTAAGTATTTGGTAGCATTGCTTTTTTATTGTTTAACTTGGGTCATTTTGGGGCCTAAAATACATTGACAGTTACACTTCCTGTAGACCCAAATGATGTCAATTAGCTAATCAGAAGCTCCTGAAGCCATGACATGATTTTCCACCTGTTTAAAAGCAGCTTCCACCTTCAACTGTACATACCTGTAGATAGTGTACATCTTTAAAAATGAATGGGTAATGATGTAACTCACCAAGCTGAGGAAAGTTAGAGAGAGCTGGATGACGTCAGTGTAGGCCACTGAATAAAGGCCTCCTAACAAAGTGTAGATAATGGCAACTGCTGATGAGATCCAAACAGAATAGGCGAAGGGCAAGTCCAGTATCACACTCATAGTTGCTCCTGCCAGACAAAACCACAAATACAGATTAGAATGGTTCAATAATCCACCAATTTAAGAACTTGAGCTTTTAATTTGTATGTTTACCTAAGCCAAGCAGAGTGCAGGACACCCACAACACGTCCACCAGCAGAGAGGGCAGCACTAGAGCACCACTCAGCACATTGCCATACTTTATCTGGAATGGGTCCATCATGGTGATATACTTCTTGGCCCTCATTGGCTTGGCAAAGAAAAGACCACCTGATGCAGATATTAACCATTATATTGTATTTACTCTCTGAATAATTTATGAAAAACTCTACTTTGTGTTGCACCACTGTGTCCTTTAATCATTTGATGCTGTGGGCACTGTAAGTTGCTGATATCCAGAACATCAAAGCTCACCAAAACAAATCCTGTTTAAAGTGGGTTTAAAGTTTAAAAAAAACAAACATTTTACTGTAACTGTATGATAAACTGTTTAGGAAACAGATCCAACGAGCCACACAATAGGTTTATGTCTCACATTATTTAATCAGCACAACCTACTGCCTCTATAGAGGCAGAGCGCAACACGTCATACTCTGAACACCACGTCCACCAGAGGGGAAAACAATCAGCACCACAATATGCAAACAAGTGCTGACACGCTTACACATTAATATTAGATTTTAGCATGTTTTTAAAAAAATGTTTTTTAGCATGTCAAAGCACTATTAATACCAGAGAAAAAAACTTAGATTTACAAATTCAATATTGCCGGTCTATCTCAGTCCCTTCTCTTTACCTTTCTTTTCTTGGAGAAATTATCCCTCTGGAAACATATTTACAACTAGATAATAATTTAACCTAACAAAGATCAAAACGAGGCCTTGCACCTTCTATAATTTGTTTAGCTTCAACCTCTACTGTTTCTCTGGCCAAATTAGCAACTATAACTTATTTATTAATAATCAAGGCACATTGGACATTGCCAAAGCAGTGCTGGAGGCTTCATGTCTTGCCTGTAACCACATTTGTCTTATTAAAGGCTCAGTTTTTCAGTTTATAAAAATTTAGATCAGGGTTCTATGCCCTGTTGGTGGTGCATCCATCCACACAGTGGCTTTTAGGCATTTTTCTGTTGTTTGCTTGCAGATGGAAGTGACAAGGGGGCACCTTCATGCAATACAAAGCTGGTAGAGAGCGATGAATTGTTTTCCCCTCTGAGTGTGTGCAGGACTTAATTGCAATCTGTCTCTCTAATGTATGACTTGTCTTACCTATTATGAAGGACACTGAGTATTGTATAGGCATAAGAGCCCATAATAAGCCCATTTTAGGAGTGTAAACCGCTTCAGCCACACCCAGGATAAAACCACCTCCGACCCACGTAGCTGCAGAAGAATGACACACGCACAGACAGACAGACAGACAGACAGACAGACAGACAGACAGACAGACAGACAGACAGACAGACAGAGAAACACACTTTAGTTAGAATATGCTGTATGTAGCAGCCCAAATATTGCTGGGGGCAGATTATCTCTCCTGTCCTTTGCAAATCTGGTGGTTGGCACGTTTTTAGTGAATAAACAGTGTAAATAAAAATAAAACATGGTATATTGTTTTTGCCTTTATAGATTCAGCTAGATTCATGCAATAAGAGACACTGAGCAAAGAATGGGAAAGGAAACAACAGTAATTTGTTTGACAGTTCCTGGGATGATCATTTAACTGAGACAGATTTGATTGTTATGAGTTTGCTCTCTTTATGAATGATGATGATGGTTGGTGAAGCCAATCTTCTGTAGTACTTTTCCAGACATACAGGAATGAACACGATGATGTAAAATGTGGCCTTGAAACCTTGCTGTTATTTTGCAGCAGTCTGGGACTGGTTATACAAGACTGGACAAAGTTGGCTCAGTGGTTATCTCGCTGTGATATTTTACTGGTCTAGCAATGAAATAAAATTTGCAATGTGTTTGAATGTTTTGAGAGGACGTGTTCATCTTGTTGATAAAGTTCACGCTACTGTAGCAATCAATCCTATGCTGGTTATCATTCCGCAGCCAACTACAGTGAAAATAATGGGCTGAATCCTGTATTTGCACTGAACATGGTGCATCTGTGCCACGGATCATTAAATCAGAGCCCATGCCTCGAGTAATATGTAATCCAACTACGGTAATCTGCTCTCTCTCGCATTATTTGGTCACAACAATATCTGCAGACAATAAATTATGCCATACTGACATAATCAGCTCAAATCAGCTGCTCCAAGACCACAAATGTATGCCTTCTGACATGTAATTATCTCTTTATCCAGATGGGACTTGATAGAGATAATTATCCTGTTCATTAAGAAATGAAGAACTGTTTCCACTATTGTCTTCAGAAGATATCCTTTTCTAACAAGATAATTAACATGGTAGCACAAGAGCTGCAACGATAAGTCAATTAGTCAAAAGCTGGCAACTATTTTGACAATCGATTAATCATTTACGTCATTTGTCAACAAAGAATGTCAAGGATTTGCTGGTTCCAGCTTCTGATATGTGGGGATTTGCTGCTTTTTTTGTCATCTATGATAGTGAATGAAGAATCTTTGGGTTTTGTACTGTTGAAAACGTCACTTGGGCTCAGGGAGAATTTTTTAATTAAATTTTTTTGACATTCATACACTAAGCGATTAATCAAATCATTGTGAAAATTAAATTAAATTAAATTGATTAAACAATAATAAAATAATCCTTAGTGGCAGCCCTAGTTAGCATGAATAAACAGCTCTGTTACTCTAAAATAATGAGATAACAAACTTGAAGCTGAGATAACAGGATTAACGTAATAACTGCGGCCGTCTTTTCTTTTCACGACGGCAATGCTCTGCTAACAAAATTTTAAAAATTAAACATGACAAAAAAAAAAAAAAAAAAGTTTCTGAGCCCCACAGACCAACATACCAGTCATGGTGAAAATTCCAACCAGCAAGCTGATATTCCTGTCTCCGAGGAGCACCACTTCGGTCTGATCTCCATGGCTCTTCCTCTCAACCTTCCTGGACTTTCGGGCAGCCCACACTCCTGTCCCCAGAATCAGCATATAGAACAGCACCACCACAATCACACCGGGGATGTTCAGTGCCATGGTGGACCCCTATGTAGTGCACTGACAGGGAGATGGGCTGAATGAATAACAAATTCAAATATTGAACATAGACTGAGTTGCAAGAACAAAGGTCAGAAAATGAGAGATAGATAGAAGAAGGAGGGGCATGTAAAGCTCCAATGGGGCATCTCTGGTCAGGCCCCTGGTACAAAGAGGCATCAGGGTTAGAAGTCAGGACTGCTGGGTCAGATCAGGGCGTGTCATTCAGGTCAGATAGATCCCCTCTAGAACAACTCCCACCTCTAGAGGAGGGAGTCTGTACATTTAGATATCGGCCTGTCGTTATACACATATACTGTACACCTACTGCATGTGTAGTACAATAAGTCAATGCATTTACTCAATTTTACTCAGGTAAAAGTGGTAAGAACAAATGGTTCTTAATCTAAAATGGACTAAGTCTTGACCAACACGACACACGGATACAACACAATAGAGCCAATTAGATTTAAAAACGCTCTCATAGAGTAAACTTTATTGAACCATACAGCAACGATTGGACAACTAGTAGACTGGTTAATTAATCAATCTCCTTCAAATTAATCAATCCATTATTTAAGTAATTTTTCAAGCAAAAACCTCCAAAAATCACTGGTTCTCCAATGTGAGGATATTCTGCTGCGAGTTTACTTTAATTTGGGTTTTGGGTAGTTTCAGCAAAAGACAAAACAACACATCTATTAATAGAGAAAATAATAAGTAGATTCATCAAGAATGACAATAACTGTTAATTGCAGCTCTAGTTACATGCTGGTCCAACACTACACCCACCACCATGGGTCAGCAAAAGCACCACTAAAGCACAAAATAAACGCTACTACCTTAATTTGAATCAGAAGTCGTCACAAAATACAAATAACTGCCTGTATTTATTTTTCAACCTTTTAAGACACAAACTTTATTTTAGGTCAGATAACATCCGACAGTATGTAGGCTGTATAACTTCTTCAGAATAAACAACGCATAAACAAATGCAAAACGCATGAATGCACAACTGACATTTTAAATTTCCTTTGGTGGAAATGTTGTCTGGGCTTGCCTAAGCACCAATCTGAAGATATTTCAATTTGGTAAAACAGTTTAGTCGAAAAGTGAATTTTTCTTATCATACTAGTCTTTGGGCATGGGCCTACTGATTCTTCAAAAATGGCAGGAAATGCCCTAAAATAAGCAAAAAATATATAGGTATTTTTATTACTTTCACATGTGAGGGGATCTATCTATATATTCCATATAAATAGAAGTTGAACTGAACTATTATTAGTCACACAGCAGGTGAAAACATTCGCTTGAGGGGCCTTTCTCCATTAGTTTCAATGGGTTTAATGCATTTTCTGGAGTTAAGTCTTTTGGCTTCTCTCTTAAACCTCAGATCTTGCTCTTTTGAGATAAATGCTGACTCTCAAAGACATAGCAACCTCTCTCTCTCTCTCAATTAATAGAGGCACTGAGAAACCATAATCTCCTAATAATTTCAAAGTTCACTCTATGATGCATAAATTAACTCACAACCAATTAAACAATCATGTAAAACGTATTGCATTACTTAGTAGGATAATATACAGTAGATGAGCTGCCTGAGCTATTCTGCGACTTCTAACTGTTCCACTCTAGTTAAACTCGCCCTTGCACAATGGCTGGCTTTGGTCACACAGATACTGAATAAGAACTTTTCAAAATATATTAATGGTTCAAGATTGTCATTTGATATTTGCTGTCCTTCAATCCAAATAAATTTTCCCTCCTGACATCTAATATGGTGAATTATGGGTTTATTTTTGACCAAATTTGAGCTAGTGATCGTTGGAACAGGGGAACGGTGAACCAAGATGGTTTTGGTGAGTTTTATGTAGTTTTAAGTTTGAATGAATTGTGTTGTACAATGACAAAATTACTGACTCTGTAAATAGTCTGCTAGCTTTGGCTTGTTTCTAGTTACACAAAAGGGATCTTTTTGTTTATCAAATGGTCTATCTCTGTAGGGATCCTTTCACTGATGTTGTCAGACACTTAGAAGAACAATCAGTGGTGAAAACACTTTTAGTGGATGTACTTTGATAATAATATGAATATCAAAGAAAATGCACAGATATGTACAAAAATATTTAATTTGGAGACATTTAAGTTAATAAACATAATATTAGATGTCTTCCAAATTAAATATGTAGAATTGAAAACCATTGACAAAAGTGTGATTTTTCATGTGATCTCATAATTTCTAAGTTGTAGTCTTACATACTTGCCCAAAGTATGTCAGGACTTTAGACCAATCAGAAAACAATTGTGGCTTTTTCCTTATACATAATTTAGTCTTTGGGCACAAATGGGTTAACGTTCCCATATTTCAGTGAAATCGCCTTTGAAAACAGATTTGGTCGAAGTATATTTATCTGAGCTAGTTGCTGACATTAGCAAAAACAATGACCTAATACATCCTTGGCAATAAATTAGCTAACAGCTGAAACACTGCTAATAATAGCTAACTACACCGCTAACCTAGCTAACGTCTGCCAAATAGCAATATTTAACGTTATACCGCTTTAATGGTTTGTGCCTTGAAAACCGTGGGGACCTTATTAATTCTACTCAGTAAATGTATTTATCTCCCAAGGAGCAGAAACAAATTACATAGCAGAATTGGTCCAAATTTATCTGAGCTACTTGCTGACATTAGCAAAAACAATGACCTAATACATCCTTGGCAATAAATTAGCTAACAGCTGAAACACTGCTAATAATAGCTAACTACACAGCTAAGCTAGCTAGCGTCTGCTAAATAGCAATATTTAATGTTATACCGCTTTAATAAGCAATGGATTTATGCCTTAAAAACCGTGGGGACCTTATTATCTATTCAGTAAAATTTATTTATCTTCCTAGAAGCAGAAACAAACTAAATAGCAGAATAAATTCAGACAAGAAGCTCACATCACTTTGACTCTAACTTCGACACTGCAGCTCCACCTCAGTGTGTTGTTCTGGAAGATAGGTTGACCTGTACTTTTGTTGAAGGCTGCTGAAGACATACTGAAGCTACTCAAACTGTGAAAGGGTCGTGTCACAATGAAAATGATCTTTCCAGTTCCCCCAGTGGCTCAATGGAGGGGGACACAATCTAATATAAGGTAATAAGTGTAGTTCTTGGCAAAATGGAAGATATCACAATACTGACATGTATGATTCCAGTGAATGATTTCCAGTGAGAAACATGCTGTCTTCACTTTTTTTTTTAGAGGCGTACAGAGGACAGCTTTGAATAGTAAAATGTGGGGTACTATTGAATAAACACATGCATACAACACGTTTATATCAATCATTTAACTGTTTATATTCATGACAATGGAGAGAATACTTCTCATTACAGAACATACTCTCAACATATTGCTTTTTATTACATAACTTATTTAGTATTATTGAATTTTACTTTGATTATGGCTTTTATTTGGTGTTTGGCAGCAAAACAATCATTATAACAACATTATAGACAAAGACATAAAAAAGTGTTGGATGTATTTCTCAGATGAACACAGTTAAGAGCATTAAATGAAATTTATGTGCACACTATACCACTGACTGATTCAAGAACATCTACATCTCTTCTACATGCATATAGCATATATAATACAATAATATCAACTGCATTGACCAAGATACAAAGAGTAGCACTGTCTTTAAAAGAACCCTGAATAAAAATAATGTTTTGGTTTTACAAGCCTTAAACAAGTACTAATGGCATATAATGTTACAAAGACTCTTAGATGTCCCACTGTGGTGCAGGTGATGTCACTATTTACCTATACTAAAACCTATTAAAAAACACTCACCTTAACGCGTCTGTTCTTTATATTCATTTACATATATATTTGTCCCCAAGGCACAGTGTGTAAACATCTCAAAATGTTCTTCTAATATCAAAACGTCTTGGAATTTTCATTTTTAAATTCTACCTGAGCTAATGAACAGTGTTTGAACTCAGACATGACAAAAAAAATTCTTAATTAAAGTCGCAGAAAGTAATTTTTTGCCCTGTTGGAGTCACAAGTTGACTCTAAAAACAAAATCGTGGTAAAAAGCCATGACATAAAGTACTGCGTCAACATTCATCAAATTTCTTATGGCCATCATGAAGGCAAACACCTGCCTGAGGTTAACTCAAACGTTGAACAGGAGCATCCCTTTTTTTTTTTTGCAAACCCAAATACTTGCATTTCCTGGTTTAGCTCGCTAACTCTTCAGAAAATATCTGATTCTCTCTGGCTTAGTAACTATTCCACCCTTATCACATTGTTTAATTCAACACTCTGCCATAGAGTGGTTGTCCAGTTATATATGACAAGGTTGTGAAAAGCTGCAGACTGAAGCGTTGATCTTCACTCGGATCGACAGCACGAGTAACCCTGTCGCACTACAAGGTGATTTGGTGAAAGATGAAAATATTGTTAATGGAACATTATGCCATCATTTCCGACAACCACCAATCTGACTGCCAGCTTTACATCATCAGAAGACTCATTTCAGCAGCCTGACGAGGAAGTTGCTGGCTACGATTCCAGCGACGAGGATGAAAACCATGAGCAGCAATGTGAGGCCACGTCGTAAAACCAGCTGTGTTATTGAGAGAACGTTTCCCACTGTCGTGGTAGTGGATTTATTCTGCTCTGGAACATGTACTTCCTGGTGTGTGTGGTCCTCCTCAGCACTCTCACAACTGGATGCAGTGGTGCTGGCCTGAGCACGGTTCTGATTCGAGTCTGGAGGTTTGAGGGAGAACCTTTAGTATTAACAAAAACACTGTCTTGACAGGATGTTTCAGTTGGAGCTTACCTGTATTTTCTATCGTGGCCATCTCTTTTTCTTCTTTGATCTGAACCCCTGCTCTCACGAAAGCCTGATCGGAGTCAATTAAGACGGTTGTTACTAGCAGGTTTTAAATTCAAATGTATCTCAAGACAAAGTTAAAAAGTAGCATTTTGATTGGTCAAGGGGATGTAGGTACACACCTCTTCAACAGCCTTTTTCCAATCAAGTTTGGCCAGAAACAAAAGGAAGAACATGGATTGCGTGAACACACAGATGGTAAGTCCTGTCCAGAGTCCTTGCACACAGACGAGGGAAGAGTTTTAATGGCTTTCCGGAACGTTAGTTGATAAGCAGGAGATGGGACTACATATGGTACTAATTGCAGAACTGTACATTAATGGTTTGTTCTTACCTACAATGCCCATATTTGCTGCAAACATCAAGGACACACCAATAGGGACGCCAATGAAGTAGAAGCCCACCAGGTTACACAGAGCACCAACCAGCTGTTTTCCTGCTCCTCTGAGAACGCCTCCAGCCACACCCTGGTCATATCAAACAAAGACATTTGTATTCTCTTTCCTGTACTCACATTCTGTATATGTCAGTATTGCTCTGAAATCCTGATTGCGTTGCATGAAAGTGTTTCTCACCGCAAGAGCATCAAATAGATGCGTGAAAAAGAATACGACCATGACGTCAGCAACCCTCTGCAAAATATCTCTAGAAAAACATGCAGACAGAGATTCTTGATTGAAACTAAAATATGTTCTTGCATGGAGACCAATTACCAACTGACTGATGACGACGATGATAACCTTTGTGCCACTCCTGGCCAATCATTTTATTTTACAGAGATACAAATGTCGCCATCATGGCTATGGAATGTTACATGTTGCTTAAAACTGGGGAAAAAAGCGTGCTCACCTAATGTAATCATTATAAATTAATTAGGTTTCCTAGTGTTAATTGAAATGGAACAAACTGGGAAACAGATACAGTATCGTAGACTCTGCAGGAATGGGATGGATAGCTCTTTTAGCAGTGTTTAACGTGGCATCGCCAATAAGGAGTAGTCATAGTGAGTCAGCATGTACATGATGACATTAGTTAATGTATAACAGTCTGGACAACAATATAAAACTAGGCCTGCTATGGCACGTGGACTAAAAACATACAAAAATAACTGAGACAACTCTGTCAGTGCAAGAAAGTTGAGGGAAAGACTTTACTCACTGCTCTGAGGTGAAAATGTAGCCAATGATATGTCTGGCGATGCTGAAACTGCCACCAACAAAACACGCGATGATGACTGCCATGAGAAACGGAAACAAAAACTACTCAGCGGAAACATTATTCCTCCACAACAATTCATTTTAAATGTAAAGTGTCATCAACAGTGTTGGGTGTACTCTAACGTACTCAGATCACTTTTTTGTGGAAACGAGTAATGTAACGCGTTAGTTTCGCAATTTATTACTTAAATTACTTATTTTGTTACTATTTTTCAAATATGCAATCCATTACTTTTAAAATATCACCGCATTTCCCTGTCTTTTACTGCCTTAATTGATGTTTGTTGGAACATGACGTACTGTCGGCTACAAGCGCCAAAGAGTTTTATTGATTCCAGAGAGGCTGGCGTACTGAGCCTACATGCCTCTTCTCAGATTGCTGTCAGATTCGTCAGCAGCAGGGAATTAAACAGCATGTGGAGCCAGAATATTTTCACACCTAACTAGATGAATTAAGGATTTATTTCCACCAAGTTTCCTATTTGGCGATTGTTGGAAAGTGGAAAGACAAATCAAAGACAGTTTTGGTGAGTTTCATTTCGTTTATGTCTCGTTTGAACGTTTACAATGAGTTTTTTTGTTTTGTTTGTCATTTTAATTAAGCTTGTCGTTTGGTGAAAGAGAGAAACTCGAATTTAGAAGGTGTAGGACTGTATTTTTCTGGACAATAAGGACAATAAGTATAATAAATTATTTCCTTTATTTTTTTAAAAACATTTTTGAGTTTACTTTGTTTATGTATGAAGGTGATTGCCAGACGACATATCCCCCAGGTGAAACTACATCGTGAAGGCGTTGTCGTTTTTGGTAACGCAAAAGTACGGTAATGAGTTACTTTTCTCAGTAGGTAACGCTGTAACGTAACATGAATCGAATTTTCTCTGATTTAACCCGAGATTACAAGATTACAATCTCTCAGACCTCTAGTGATGAATGAAAACTCAATTCCTTCCTCAGGCCATGCTTTGAATTACGTGACAATTACAGTCTTTAAAATGGAACATCAATTTTAAAAAAAAATGTGTTCATGAGATTTTGAAAGCAACGCAGACGACACAGCTGCCAATTGTAGGTGACACTGTCTGATCACTATCAAGTCAGCATGATATTTCTTTACTCTGACGCTGTATGGTTTATTTTCAGATGATTGGCATGCAGTTCTAATGTTGCACGTGTATGTTTGTATTGTTTATAAAGTTAGAACAATGTTTATGCTGCCCTCTTGGCCAGGCCACTCTTGAAAAGGAGATTTTAATCTAAATGAGGCGTTTACCTGGTTAAATAAAGAATAAAGGATATAAATACATATAATGTGTTACTGTGTGTTTTTTGTCTGTTTTTTATTATTATTTTATTATCTGTTGATTAGACACTTCTATTTCTCAGCAAAAGGCGTATGATGCAACGTGTACTGTATGCACTGGTTCTCACATGCACAAATAATGGGAACTTTGCATGACAGCTTGGCCTGCTCTATCTTTCCTGCACCGAGAGCATTCCCAACTCGGGCACTGGCAGCAGCAGCTAATCCTAATGGGAACTGTGGGAAAAAATAGATTAGTAATTACCAAAAGTTTTAAGGCTACATTTACCCAAACTACAATTTCAGTGAAGTAATGGCCAAAGGATTATCATAGGGTAACATTTCATGCATAATTAATGGTAAGAAAAATATTTTAAAGGAGTTACCATGTAAGCTATAACTGTCAGCTCATACGCTATAGACTGAGCTCCCAGCTCAGCCTCACTAATCACTCCACACAGGAATCCTCCAATCTCAAACATCCACCACTCCAGACAAAGCATGAGCATACTGGGGATGGCCAGCTGGATGAAGGGACCCCACTCCTGCAGACACTCCATCGACCAACCTGTGGGTCAGTGGCCTGTATGTTAAACTGTAGGTTATGCTAGAACTGTGAGAGTGAGAGGACATATGCTGATGTAAGATTTATACATGACAAAAGTCAATATGAGTTTATTATTTGATATTATTCAAATGCTGCAGATGTATTTTAGAAGTCATGACGCGGGCTTAAAGTTCAACAGAGCCCAGGTGAAACTCAGTATTTAATAATTGTTCATACAACAGCCTTCTGACGAATGATAGAACTTAAAAGTAAATCCCGACTCAGGCCAGCTGCGTCACCGATGTTCCCTCTCCTCTACACTACATTACACAGTTATAGAGTGTAACTCATTTAGTCAAACATTACACACTGGGAGGTTCACAGGGGACAACTACTTAAGAAGTTGTGAAAGACCAGAGACTTGCGTGATGGAATGACTGGGTAGAACAAGAGAATCAGTGCAGTCGACCCCATATGAAAACACATAGACATTTCCATGATGTGGTCAAATATCTCAATGAAAATAAGAAAACAACTGACCTCCCCACGTGGCCTTGTGCAGGCCCCTCATGCAGATGTAAACGTACAAGACCCCAGCCAGCAAATACTGTGAGATAGCATTGGCTGCTGCAGATCCTCTTTAAAAAAAAGAAAAAGCAGATTTTAGATTTTAGAGAAAGTGCAAAAGAAGAAACGGTAGAAAGCACTTGTTTGTGACAGAGACAGCTGTTCATGGCTATGAAACTAGGCTTCATTTTTGTGTCCTGATGGTCATTCAAGTTCTTATAAAAAGATGTTACTGAACAGTAACACACAAGATGAACAGATACCGATGTACAATGCCATCCAAAACAACAACCCAGTATAAATACTACATTTGTGAAACTGACAAATAATGGTTGAATTGGATAACTGTTCATTTGAATTTGTAAAGCATTTGTAGTACTGTTATATTGGACTAGTTTAGTCCTGTAAAATATAAACATTACCAAAACAGTGTCACTCAGTGTAATGTATGTAACATATTTAATACCTCAGCTTTCTTAAATTCAGTGACATAAAGTGTTCATTTGCGATGCACAACATGTATTTTTTTGAAACTAATACCGATAATTACCTGCTTTTCATGACCAATACTGATAAGATAATCGATAATTTCACATTTTTGTATTAAGTTCGTAATTTATAATAATTTATGCACACCTGAGGGAAGGCTAAGATGTCCTGAGCAAAGCTGGATGATTTAATATTCCAGAGCTTTAATAAGATTTTTCGAGTTGAAACTCCCTCAACATTAATCAATATAAGCAGAAATGAATACACATCTCATTTCTCTCGATATAATTGAGTGTTGTATTAATGATTACACGATGCTCTACTGCAAAATTATGTTGAAAAACTTACGCAACACCCAAGTCCAGACAAAACAGGAAGACGTAATTGATGATTGCGTTGCAGACATTCGCAATCGTTGCAGTTATAACCTGAGGCCATATAATTCCCTGTAGGCCACAGCACAACCTGGTATCAATATTACTTCTAATAACTGTGGAGCAGCCATTAACTTTGACATCAGTGTGTTTGAATCGTTGTACCTGATTTTGAAGATACCTCCCTTGCAGCTGGTACATAAAAGCAGCCTGAAGAAGGAAACAGGGGTCACTTTGGCATACTGTGCGCAAATTTGAGTTTGAGCGTAAGATTAAGCAAAAATTGAAAACCTCTTTGAAATCTGTTTGCATCTGCACCAAACTCACCGGCAGAGCAGGCATGAAGATCTTCACATACAGCTGGGTCAGACTTCATGCAGAAACACAACAAACACAAAGGCATGTGAAATTGGGCGGTCACATGAATACATTTATAAAATATAAGGTTACGAATGCAAAGACTTTTAATTTTGTATCATAAATGACAAAGAAAAGCAGCAAATCCTTCCATTTAAGGAGCTTGAACCAGCAAACGTTTGACATTTTTTTGCTTTAAAAATGCCTGAAACGGGTGATTATAATCGCCAAGAACATCATTGGCGAGGTGTAATTTCGAGTAAGATAAGCGTTTCTTACATACTGTTTTAAGTTATTAATAATTTCCAAAATAACTTGTGTTATAGTGTGCAATAGTCCACCTTCCACCTTCTCTTCCCTTCTCTCTGTCACTCTCTGACTCTCAAACAAACAATGTTTGTGTGAGAGAAAGCGAATGAGACAATGTTCATGTCTTTAATGAAGGGTTACTTGTTTTGCTGCTATTCAACTATTTAGCCTTGATCTTTCTTCTAAGATTCTAAGAGGAGAAAGACAAAAGGGAGAGAAGAGCTCTGCTGCTCCCACCAGCAGGATCAGCACCATGGAGAGTGCTGCAGAACTCAGACTTGTCTTACGGCATCTCATCTAGAGATTCGTGGTCTAGGCTTTTCCAGACATATCAACATCATACCAGCGTTTCACTGCAGTTTCAATGTCTGGCAGTGCGGATTGGCTCTCATAATGGGTCAGGTAGGTGCAGGTATTAAAAAAAGGCCATGCATCACTACTGTGCAAAGCCCACAGGATAATAAATGACAACACCCACACCAGCCGCAGCCTGTTCACCCTGCTACCATCTACCAAGAGATACAGAAGTATCTGCTGCCATATCAACAAACCACAGAGCAGATCTTTCCTGAGGTTGAGATTCCTGAACTCATCCTCCACACTCCATGAAAATACCTTATTGTTGTGTTTTATAGTAGCATAGGGAACTACAACTAGAGTTTTATTATACAAGTTTGTGTTGTACAACAACAAATTAAATTAATCTTGAATTAAGCAGCTAAGGAGTAAGACATTTCCCTCAGGAGTCGGTGCAGCCCAAACCAGAACTAAAAGCAGAGTGAACATTTATAAGGTAGCCTGAAACATGATGGGAGATGAGTTGTGCCAAATCTGCTGAATGTGCAAGTGAGCACCTATTTGCTCACAAATGTACTGATATTACTTAAAAGCTGACAGTGTTGTGTTTACATCTTGTTTCAACTGCCCCAAAGTGGCCAAAATAAATAGGTTAATACTGGTTTAATGTAAAGGAAAACTCAAATGACTGAATTAAGTTGCAGCAACTAACAGCATCAAGTTACTGCATACATTCCAGACCAACATTTATAACCACTTTTTGTAGGTCTAGATAAGGCCATAAAGCGGTGTCACTAGATGAGGATTTAAAGGCAGTTTAAAGGTACCCTAGGTCAGGGCTGGACCCCCACTGTAGGGCCCAATGAAAACATCATTCAGCATGAATACTGGGCTTCCATAGGAATGTTTTCATAGGAATGCTCACACATTTTGGCACATTTTGCTGTGTACTGATAATTAATAGTGCTAAATTATCGCATTCATATCTCATGTCATCTCTAAATTTCCACAAGTGTAAACAGATTGTAAATCTTGATGAGACCACATGTCCAGCACTGTCGGTAAAAGTGTTTGCTTTTGGGGATTAATAATGCCTGACCTGGCGACCTCTGGGCTCTGTTTGACGGCAAGCAGGAGGGGTTCAGTGTTGATGATGACGGCCCAGCAGGGGAAACAGGCCAGCAACAGGATCAGAATCCCCCTCTGGAGAATCACACCCACACGCTTCAAGTTTCCGCTCCCAAACGTCTGCATGTAACAGGTAGACAGGTAAAGAAGCAGTTAGGAAACACTAATCACACCACTCCACACCAAGGTATTAACTAGTCAAAGAAAACTAACTTGATACAAAGGCTCATTGTTGATTTGTTTTAAATGAGACCCCAGGACAACCTGGGAACCCAGCAGTAGCGCTTGTGTTTGTCTTGGTTAGATAAATAAAGTGAAAGGACCTCTGGTGAGGGCTACCTGAGATATGAGGGTATCACAGGTTAATGATAAACCGGTGCCAATGGAAACACCTGTGACATTAATCACCTGCAATAAAAAAAAAAAAAAAACATAATTCAGGGGGGGAGGTAGGCAATTTAAATTCCAGCGCTGATAGGCTCGGATACCAGTCCAGAGCTTGAGCAAGTCTCCTCACCGCAATTGCTAATGATACTCCTGCTAGTTCAGTTTTTCCCAGATGACCACAGAACACAGTGCTGACGAAACTGATCATAAAGGTCATCATCTGTGAAATGATCTGGAGTGAAAAAACAAACAGAATAGCCTTAAGCCATTTTCTTCTTTACACAAATGTCAGATACGATCATACAAACATGAGGTATCAGAAAATGTCAAAAAACATGGCACATGCATGTTGTGTTGTATTATGGACAAATATGGAAATTAGGCATTCAATTGATTAGAGATGACTAGATGTTTAGTCCAATACATCTCTTCAAAAGCAAAGTGAGTGACTTACAAGGTATCAGTGCCCAATGGACTGGGGACATTATGGAAAGACACAAGTGGACTTACAGTAAAGGCGGCTCAGTTCCATTAAGTGTCACAGTAACAGTGACAGAGAACCAGAGTGCACAAGCAGAACCTCTGCACACCAGTGAGAATCCATGCCTGCTCTACAACCAGTCCATTTATTTAAGCTGCCAGTGATTATAAATGAAAGTGAGGTTTCGGTGTTGACTGCGCTGTTCTGGGGCCCCAGACCCTCAAGGGGCTCGAAGGCTCCAGGTTTACTGTGTTATGATTCAGGCTTGTATTTGAGAATGTGTTCAGCACTAAAAGAATAATATAAACTGAACTTATAGGGGCATAAAGTGACACTTGCGTTGTTACATAAATAAAGTTCGGAGAATCCTTGAACCAGAACCTTCAAACAACATTTAAGTCATAAGTCAAAAAAACACATTAATTACACACGAGGGTCTTACCACTGGTCCCGCTAGCTTGAA
This sequence comes from Hollardia meadi, assembly GCA_037974645.1. NCBI lineage: Eukaryota > Metazoa > Chordata > Actinopteri > Tetraodontiformes > Triacanthodidae > Hollardia > Hollardia meadi. The sequence goes on from JBBPCS010000162.1 coordinate 128,444, forward strand.
AAGCTCTACCAGCTCAGTGCGGTAGACCGGTGGGATGAAGCGCCACATGTTCCCCGGGCAAGAGCCGCAGCCTTCGGCGGAGTTCTGAGCAGAAGAAGCCGCTTCCACCGCTTTTAAATCTTCTTTCACTCCCTCTGTATATTTTATTTGTGTTTTACAAGAATCGTCCATGACTGCGCTCTCGCGACTCATTTCTCTTACTGCCTCCCCGCCAGTCAAGGTTAGCACATTTTTTGGTGTTTGAGAACAACGGGCGGAGTCAGAGGACGCACGTGCTCCGCGGAGTACCCTCGGAACCAACCACCTGCCTCGTGCAGTAGTTTTGGGACGTCGCTGTAGCCCAGATGTTGGATTCGAGCGCACATTATCAGGTTCAGTTTAAGACTTAGACTCGCCCTGTAGACAAACTTGTCTACATACTGTACATGCATCTAACTGTGAGTCATTGTAATCCGTGTAGTGTATATTGACATACATGATATAGCAAGTGGTGGAATGTACATTAAATCAAGTACTTGTACAATTTTGCGGAACCTGTACTTTATTTATTTATTTATTTATAGTATTTCAATGTGATGCTACTTTTACTCCACTACATGTTGGAAGCAAGTACTGTATTTTTTTTTAATGTACTACATTTGTTTGATATCTATACTTACTAGTTTCTTTGCAGATTTATATTATTGATACAAAATATGAATAAAATAATACATTGATACATAATTAAAGGTTAAAATTAGCCCCACGTTTACCAGCTGCAACATTAAAGTGATGCACACAATAGTGCATCATTATAATCCAGTAATATAATAAATATAACACGGAAATAGGCCATTCTGCATGTGTACTGTTGTATTTTGATCCTAATACTTAAACAGATTTGAATGTTTTTTCTACCACTATATAGCCTATAGCTCCAGTATGTGTATGCCTGTATCTGCCTTGTATGTAACAGCACGTGTGTCATGCCTCTCATCTACTATTACATAGACTTTAGCCCTAGTGTTAAAGGGGCGTTGTGTAAAATATGGCCAGTATTCAAAGTTAACTCCAAAAATATAGAGGACAGCATATCACCTAACTCACCGCCAACTGTTGCTCACTATTTGGTTGGCTGTAGTTATCCATAGCTACCGTTGGCTCAGTTAGCCATGGAGCTAGTGGACCTAGCAGATTGGATTGTGCATGTACTGTAAGTCTATGCGGGCAAGTGGGCTTGCCTCCCAGTGAACACTGCTGCACACCAGACAAGGACAGGACACCGGTGGAGGCCAGTTTCGTGATAGGGATACAGTACAGAGGTGATATACTGTCGCACCAACGAGGATTTTGACTCTGGGGACAAGAAGATATGGCTGCCGGGGAACAGGAGAGAGGTGAAGTGGCAGAGAAGTGCGAGAGAGTCAGGCATCAGCAGCGGGCAAAAACAGCGTGTAGAGATGGAATATTTTCAGATCTTACTCTTTTTTTTTTAAGCTGATAAAAATGATCAGTTAAGCTAGGTTGATTTTAAGGTTAAGGTTTAAATAGGTTTGACAAAGCACGACATTCAAAAATACTTTTAATCAGATATCAAAACAATATTTCCACCATATGGAGACTCTTAGGTCACTTGTACAAACCAAGGAGCATAACCCAACTGACAGACTTTAAATTGCCAAAAAATGCTAATTATAATACATAACCTGTCTTGCGTCCTTTGTACAGAGTGTTACATCTTGCGCATATAGTTTAATTTTCAACAGTCATGACGGAGAGGAAAAGAATCACTCCCACACTGGACTTGAACCAACGATTGCATACAAGGAATGCAGGGAACAGAGTCATCAGGGGAGTTAAAAAGGGACAGAGTTCATCCCTACTTATGTCAGAATGAGCTGACCTCTGGGGGCAACATGCTGTCAAAGGTTTGGCTTTGCAGTGATTTTGTCTACTTTTGTACCATATTTTATCCTTTGCATTTTATGTTTATTATGTGTGACTGTTTGGCCTATGAGCGTTGCTGCGTTCTCTTCACATCACTGTTATTAATGTGAACTGATGAGATCTGCACTTTATGTCTTGGTCACTTTAGATGGCTTTACAGAACAATTTTTACCCGTTTATTAAAGCACGTAACCTGACTTCTTTATGAAAGCTCTCTATTTAGCTTACATGTTTTGGCAGAGAAGCTTAGAGTTGCAGTGTCCCAGATGAAATGCCTCGCTCTTACTCACACAGTTACACATGCTGACACCTAAAAGCTGCACATGCTCACTGGAATACTGTACATTTCTGTGCAATTTTCATACAGATTACATCCAACAAAAAGTTTGTTCTAAGCACTTTAGCAGTGACTAATTTGTGTGGGATGAAGAGGTAAGACATGACTGCTTCGTTACATTATGTTACCAATGGTATGAATAAAGATGGAAGCCCAAATATCCAAGATGCGAGTGCTGCCATCTTGTGCTGGTGACATCATTTGGAGCCAGACTCTGCACAGTATGTGATCAGGCGGTGAAGCTGCGGGAGCGAGCTACCACCCACACACCCGCTCAATCGCGAGCGGGGTTCAGTTGTCAATCATGATGGTTCACCACCTTTTTCTAGCAACAAATATCTAACAAAAACCAAACTGTTAAAAAAAATGAACATTTGAACATAATGTAATAATAATAATAAGTACCTAAAATGACAGAAACCATCTTTGGGAAAAATGTATTTGAAGTGTACTTTTGAGTTTTTAGTTTGACTCATGTCATATCTGTTAACATTGAGGGGTGGGATTTATGACCTATACTGCAGCCACCCACGGCCATTTTATTTTATTTTATTTTTTTACATTTTAACACAAGTCCTCAGATTCTTTAGTTGTTTAGGAGAATGTTGCAATGCTGTGGAGCTCCATAATGTTTGGTGGACGAGGAAACTCCTTCGAAACTTCCATCAACATGGAGGTGCAGATAATGATTGACATTTAAACTTTGGGTGAACTGCTCCTTTAACTGCACAGACGTCTCAGTACCTTGATACATCGGGTCATGAAGGAAAATAAAGGGCATCAAACTCACCGGCAGAGCAGCATGAAGGTCTTCACATAGCTGGGAGGGGCTTTGTGCACAGAGACAAACGTGGATGGATGTGAAGAACATGTAGAATGAAATCGTAAAACATATCCTGGATATGTGAAGCTATTGGTACAGTAGCAGAAGAGGAAAGAGTAGAGGAACAGTAGAGGAATCAACATGAGCCCAGGTTCCTGTACGGTAGGCCAACATCACCACAAGTGATTAAGACAAGAGCCAACAAACAGCATAATATTGCTGTTTTGGATTTAACTGTTAGCAGTGCAATCACAGACTCCATCCTCCAGTCTTCTCCATGTCTACAAAAAATCCTTCACCATTGGGACTGACCTGGCAACCTCTGGGCTCTGTTTGACGGCGAGTAGGAGGGGTTCAGTGTTGATGAGGATGGCCCAGCAGGGGAAACAGGCCAGCAACGGGATCAGAGTCCCCCTCTGGAGAATCACACCCGCACGCTTCAAGTTACCGCTCCCATACGTCTGCATGAAACAGGAAGATAAATAAGCGGAGTTAAACAACACGGATCACGCTACTAAGAAAAGGTGTGAATAGGCCAAGAAAACAAAGTTGATACAAAGGCTCATTGTTGTTTAAGGGGAAAGAACATCCCCTGCCTGAGAGATGAGGGTATCACAAGTTGATGACAAGCCAGCGCCAGTGGAAACACCCGTGACATTAACCACCTGCAGTTAACAAAAACTTTCACAATCAATAAAAAATTCAACGGCGAGCTTATAGGAGGCAACAACAGCAAACGACGAAGCATGTCTCCTCACCGCAGTGGCCAAAGATACCCCTGCTAGTTCTGTTTTCCCCAGGTGACCACAGACGCACCACGCTGACAGTACTGATCGTGAAGAAACATCAACTGGGAAATGACCTGGAAATAATATTAGAAAGAAATAATGCATGTTTGCATTGAAACGAAAGTCGTCAAAGAAACTTCAAAGAGCATGCGTGAAAGCCTAAAGCCTGGAGCGAGCCTGGAGCAGATCTCATTTAGCACGCAGTCTGCAGTGCTGTGCTAAAGCTGCTCTTTAAAGCATCTGACTGAAACGTACACTTTATGCCGAGATGATTACTTTGTTCCCTCCAGATAGTTGGCAGAAAAGTCAGACTAGACTGTTGATGTTTTCTGGGGAAAAAAAATAAAAAAATAAACTTCTGATTGAAGAGTTGAGCCAAGGAGATTGAGAAATAAAACAGTAATACAAGGCTGATAGTTAGCTACAAATCTAGTGTTTAATGTTAGAATTCACACATTCTCTTATAACTACATACCTCAATCCATTATTAGTGTCAGGTCCTGAACACCACCTCAACATACACATTTTAACGTTACACAAGTGCCAGTGTGCCTGTTGTGAGTGACTTCTTTTTTACCACATATCCAACAATTTGAAATAGAAATCAGACACTGCATTGAAACATTACGTGGACTGAAGAACTGTAAAGCAATAAAAACAGTAGGATTTTGTAAAGATTTAAATATTATTTAATGTCTTTATTTGTTACATGGTACCACTATGTGAATGTGTTTTTGTTTTTTTGTCACATGAATTTCATACCAGTGTTTGTGTTAACAGGGAACTACAGTGTGTGGTCTTGTGTGGGCATAATTAGTGGTGTAATGCTATAATGGATAGGACAGACCGCATGTCAGTGGTCCTACATCTGCTCCTGTTTGCGAACTCAACCACACTCTCATTCCCCCTCAACTATGCATGAACTGGAACCCAAAGAATTTTGATCTGAACTCTCTGGTTTGCTATTCTTGTGACTGACAAAAAGGACTTCATATTGATGATTTTCCACCACACATAGTGCATCCAACACTCTTCTTTCTGCTTCTTTTTGCTGGTGTTGCCACCCCAAATACTCTCACTCCTCCCGTCTCTGGTTTCTTAGCTCCATCTGTATAAATCTGTTTAATTCAATGCACTTACCAAATCAATTTGATGTTTTTCTTTCCCATTTGCGCTAATAAATATCAGTCTATAGCAGGCCTCAGAAGCACTCATGGGGCCACTGCTGGATAAACAACTGGGACTTATCCTCAGAGCAAACACCGCAATTTGCCATCAGTCGCATCCTTCTTAATTCCATTGGCATTTCTCTAATTTCTACCAGAAGGCAGCTATTAGTGATGTTTTAAAAGCCCCACTGTGCACTCTTAATGCCTGAATCACATCAAATTTCCTTAAAAGAGAGCTGGCTGCTGATCCATATGTTACTGATATTAGCATTTTGCTCTCTTTTCCTTACAAACAGCTGATCACATTTATTACTCTCTTGCATCTTTCTCCATATTCCTGACGTGATGTGCCCATGTCAACTGTGAATCAAAAAGAACTCTCCAAAATTTTAATGTTACACTTTCAAATTCTTTCCATACACCCTCAGCTTTAGCCATTCCTCAGTTCTTTTACTGGTGAAAAATATGGTTGAGAGTTTTCCCACTGAAAACCTGCACCTCCAATCATAACCCCACTCCACCACCTTATCAATTGATCCTTGTACTTTCTTGATTTCCATCTTGGACAACTCGGTATGGTAACCCAGTGACAGTCAATGGTAACACCACTTTAACCACATGCAGAAAATGTTAATTTAAGTTTTAGTTAGTATTGATTATGAATACATTTGCTAATGACTATTTCAGACAACGGTGCGTCGTTGTCAGTCGTAGCATAGCCTTTTATTTTGAGTTCATTTCAAAAGAGCCTTTGTTGGCTTAAAAGTTCTGTATTTGCTTAAGCCTTTCCCATATCCGTCAAAGAAGAAAAACAACCGGAAATGTTTACAAATTGTGGAGACAACGCGAGGTTCGGGAGCTACTTACCCTCCGAGCAGAGGAGGAAATCATCCACTGCATAACAATCATTTACCGTCCGTAAATGATTGTTGTTGTCATGTTATTCCATTGTTTACAAAGCGCTGCTCAGCGCGCATGTAAAACGTCACACTAGACTCTGACGTTACTCGTCACGCTTCTTTTAATTGTGGAATGCTAAATTCTAAATAACGCAGTGTAGCGACGTTATGACGCGTTGCGTTTTTCAGTCTTAAATAAGCAAAGATGTCACAGAGAACGATCTTCATTCATCTTCATTGCAATATTGCGCAATCTCTGTGTAAAAAGGGAATGACTCTGATGTCCTTTGTTCATGTTGGCCCATCTACAAAACTTTATTTGTTGCTTGTTTCATTTCATAGAGGAAAGCGTGTACCAATCAGTGTGTAATCGCTATTTCTCTGACATCGTTTTTTTTTGTTTTAATGTCAGATCTCAAAAGTAGAAGAATTTACAGTTGAGTAAATAGTTTCAGTAAAAATAGGTTTCTGTGTTAACCCGGTGCCATTCATATTTGGTGTGTTGGTCTATTACTGTTTTAGCAATACCACTTTTTCAATTACATGCTAAATAACAATTTTCTGTCCCGAGACTAAAACTTCCTGGCTGTGCTGGGAAATATAAAGTGATTCTCAATGAACCTGTACAGGCTTCTGAGGAAAGAAGGTACAAGAGCAATAAAGAAATCATCACAAAAAAAAATAAATCTTGAGATTGTTTTTAATGGTGGGAGTTGAGCATTACAAAGCAACAGCAGACGTCAACATTCAGTCATTCACAGATAAAATCCCTGATGAAAAAACAATACATTTTATGGCTTATTACAGCATGCTTTGTGAGCACAGATGATGATCTAAAACAAGTTTTCCATCATTTGTTAGGGGCAATTTTCTTATGGAGATCAAGGTAAGTAATTCAGTTCTTCTTGGGAATAAAATACAGGAAATTATATTCTGTTGCAACCATAGGCAACAAAACAGGAAAAGTTAACAAATAAAGTGTTTCAGTTGCCATTATAAATATATATAGAAACACTGTATGCAATAAATTGTGTTCCCAGTACTGCAGTGCTGAAATTATTTCTGATAACTTCAATTTCTCCAGTGAACATGCAGGTCCAGTGTGCATCAGTCCTTTTTATGTTAGGAACATTCCAAGTGAAAATGCTGTAATATGACAGCTTATCCACAATAATAAGCTTTGCATAAACCAGTGTTGTTCATGATTTTTGTGACAAATGTGTTGAATTCAAAGAACTCTAATCACAGGCTGTCAGCTAATGATTGGGTCAGTTCAACAGATGCTCTCTGAGACCCACTCACTCAGTCACAGGCTGAAAATGCACCTAGCAAACAGTGCTACATCGTGTAATCCTTCACTGCTCAGGTTTTCTGTGCTCATATCCACACGTTACCACTATTTGTGGTCATACTGGGACATCCGGAGTAAAAATGCACTTGGTGTAAGGGACATGGTAGTCTAAGTCCTCCCTGACTGTCCCCAAAGCAGGTGTGCAGGTTTTTATGATTTTGAAAAATTTTGCACATTGCTGGAAACTTAAGATTCATAAAATTCTCATTCAACTATATAACATAACCATGAATAATTATGAGGGAGTGTCTCTTAGAGAATGGGTTCGTATTAAATATAAAAAATAAATAACTGTATGGAAAAGACTGGTGGTTGACAGCCACATCACCATGCACCAGGAGTATCAAGTAGTTTTAAATGTAGGTGGAGAAAGATTGACAAATAAATGAGAGAAAAGCTAGCAAATGTATTACATTGAAATAAATAATACAACCAAATGTCTGTGCAAAATGACAACAAACTGAATGTGCAAAGGACTGTACCTCATCCAAACTAAAGTCACATAATGCATTGCATACATCGACATTCTGCTACTAGATTTATAAAATGGCAAACACAGCTTTAAGCTTGATTTCTATGATTTGATTAAATCACTTGTCACCCTAGTTTTTGGTTTTGTAAACAGTAACATTCAAAGACGTCCTCACTGACAGCCTGGACAATGTAAAGATATATATGCATCAGTAAACTGCAGTGTTTCTTATCTTCTCATTCAAACAAAAGGCCTGTGTATGACCAGAATCAAACACTGATTCACTCTGTGTATTTGAGGTTGTGTGCTTCTGTATGTGTAAAAGGCCCACTACTCTCACACACCAATAACTCCTCTGTCTGAAGCTCAGAATGTAAACATTTCCAAATGTCTTCCTTCCTTGTCTTTACATTCTTTACTTGCTCACTGTAGTAACTCATTAAACAAATAACTGAATAAATAAATAAACATAACAAATAACATAGAATACATTCAAGTACAGCGGTTCCTCAATACTGGAATGCAAGCAGCTTCTGCTTTTGCAGCTTACACCACTCTACAGTCTGGTTGTTGGCTGACGTGCACAGCAAATAATCAGTAACCACATGCACCTCAATGATCTCAAACTGGCTCTGGGATATTGAGTTTGTTGTGATCAATTCAGTTACCATGGAACTAATGCTCTTCTTCCCATCCTAAACAGGACTGGCAATGGGTCACAATCTAGCCACATCTGCAGCAGCTGTGGGCTCACTGGTGATCTCATGTACCTGTGGTTACACACTACAGGTTGAGGGTCATTTCCAAGACTTCAGAGGTTGTTGTCCACTCATAGTGCAGTGAGTGTGCGGAAGAGCTGAGTGAGGCAGAAGACAGAGGCGGTGAGCGCTGTGCACTGTTTGGCTAAAAGCTTGGTGCTCAGGTCCTGGCAGCTGCGCTTGCTGCTGACTCGCTCCGCCGCCAGACAAAAGTCCCTGAATGAGCGGGCCACATCTGCCAGACCTGCAACTGCCTCGGCATTCCTCCGGTCACACCTGTCACAACCTGAGAACCAGAGGCATATACCTGCCAACTCCACCAGGGTCCGGAAGCTGTCAGCCAGGGAATGCAGCATTTCTTCTGGGCTCTGTCCAATCCCCACAACCTTTTGACAGCTTGACATCAAACGCCTTGCCTCTACTTGGAGCACCCGCTTGTTCTCTGTAAAGTGGGCTGGGCAGGTGTCCCTTGGGTGGCGACCTCCATGGCCTGCCACAGATCGGTCAGCACCACTACTTTCCAGAATGGAAAGAAGCTGGTCGACGTCTACACGGAGTACTTGGAAACCTGTTGGGGGTTCTGGGTAGCACTGCTGACCTAGCCGACTGATAGTGTCCTTGTGCGTTTGAGACAGGAAACAGTGCGAGGTGTCAGACAGTGGTGAGAGGAGAGGGCTGAGCTCAGAGGTAGAGGAGAAAAGGGTGGAGCGTGGGAAGAAGGGAGAGTGGGTGGACGAGGTGGAGACAAAGGAGGGAACGGGTGGAGAGGTCATGAGAGGAACTGCTCCAGAAGTCTGAGTCACACCGCTGCTCTGTGTGCGGCAGGAGAATTCGTAGACTGTCAGCTCCTCATCAAAGCTGTCTCTGCCGCTGAAGCAGTTGGTATAGACTGCTGGGCAACCACAAGCATCCAATGGAAGCTGCATCCCTTCCATAACTGACTCACATCCAGATGCTAACACAGAACTGCAGCCAAACTCAGGCTTCAAGGGTGGGGTAGGCCCCACCTCGGCTGGGGCCTTTGTCTGGGATGGATCCTCACAGATGGTAAACACCCTGCAGCCTGGAGACTGGTTTTTTGGTGAGTCTGAATTCTGCCCTGTAGGCCTACAAAGACCAATCAAAGGCCTGTCGCGACTGGTCCGTCTTACTGTCTGTGACTGACTATGAAAAGGGAGTCCTGGCCCATTAAGATTCTGTGTTGTCACCACAATCGCAGAGGGGATAGACATTGATGAATCCTTTATAGGGCCAGGAGTATCCATCTTTGGTCCTGGTGTGTCTCTTTGGAGGCTGTTCACTATGGAGGCTGGAGGCTCTGTTATTGGTCCTGGTGTGTTCTTGGTAGGTCCAGTGTACAGAAGCTGATTTTGGTGTTGGGATTTGGGTTCAGTTTGGACAGGCAATGGAGAGCTTACTTCCTTTACCTCTGGCACTGCATGAAACCTCTTTGCTGAGGTTGTTTCTACAGAAAACTCCCCATCCACCTCCGATCCTGTAACTGTTGTATCCGAATCATCTGACTCCACTGATTCTGCAGTGGTGTCCGTTTCGAAGTCTATTGTTTGTGTGACATCATGTACATCTGTGATGGTGATCTCGACAATGTCCCTACTGTGGTCCTCATCAGGACTCTGAGCTACATTCCCTACACCAGCTTGGTTGAGGGTTTCCTGGGATCTTGATAAATATAGGGGCAACTTTTGAATCTTCCCCCTAAGTGTGGAGGCAGATAAGCGACCCATAATACTCGGGGAACAAGTCTGGAAGAGAAAGTGAGTTGAGTAAGGAGGGTCTTTGGAGAGATTGTGGATTGTGTCTGTATTAGCTTTTGCTAAGATAGGACTAGCTAAATTATCTTTAGCTTTAGCACTTGCCACGGTGGAATCAGTTGTGGGTTTGTCTACATTTTGATTCAAACGTGAAGCACTTTCATGCGTGTCCTCACTTTTCAATTTCGTACCTGAATTAAATGTAGGAGATGTGACGCTTGTTGCAGCTCCGAGCTTTGCAGTGATGGAGTTTATAGCATGAGTGTAATCTGTATTAAGTGAAAGGATTCTTGGCTGAGCTTCAGTGCTGGTATGACGCCTAATAGTCATTTGAGAATCACCATTACCTGCTGTAGCTGAATTAGCACTGATGCTATGCTTTGTAGCTAAAGTCCAGTCATATTTCTTGTCACTTGAACTACAATTTAAGGAATGACTTGCCTCATCATCCTCAAAAACATTGTCCGAATTGGTACTGTCTGTAACTTCATCGCTAGTAGTCACAACACTGATGGCTTCATCCTCATTATCACATGTGGTGACTTCTAAATGTAATTGTGCTTTATTAATGTGATTTTGTTGGCAAACTGGCATCTCTTTGGAATTAGATAAAGACATTTGGGTTGAGGTTTCTTTATTTTCCTTGCCCCCTAATTCCCTCAACAAACAGTCACTTTGGGATTTGTGGATAACTGGTATTGGTGGTAGAGGGGATGAGGGAGGTGGGGGTGGTGGTGAGTATGACGGAGGATTTGATTTTTCACACATACCTTTGAACACATGGTCCTCTACATGTGAGTTTTGCTCGGGGGCAATCAGATGGCCTCCCAGAAGGCCGTTACTACCATTTTTATTCACATCTATCAAATGTGTAGGCAGTGTGTTGGCCTCTGGCTGCCTTTCAGCACCTATGAGTGGTCTCTTTGAACTGCACGAGGACCCGCTCACTCCTTCTTTCTTCTCCATTTCTTCCTTATCTTCCTCCCCAGAAATTTCTGGTAAAAACATATGACTAATGAATGGCCCATTTTCTGACATACTTGTCTCTTCCTTCTCTTCCTCCTCTTTCTCCTCGCCAATCTCCTCCTGTCCCTCCCCTTCCTCCTTTCCGTCACCCCTCCGATCAGAACACTCCTTCCCATCTGGATCCACCCGGCAGCGAACAACGGTGATAGTTGGAGATGCTGCCTTCACCAGATCTGTGACCGATTTGGATTCCATTGCATCAGGTTCCATCTCCATTTCTTGCTTCCTAGTCCTGGAGTTGGGCTGTGCGTCTCTAGACTGATCATGAGACCCAAAACCACAAGGAGAGCCAAGTCCATGCAAGCGGGATTTGGACAGGATGGGTTTTGACTCGAGCTGAGCAGGTTCCCCTTCAGAGTGAGTCAGGGAGGAGACAGTAGGACTGGGATTCTCTGTTTGCTCTGAAGGTTCAGGATCTGAACTCAGCATCTGTGCATCACTGGCTTCTGCCAAAAGGTTGTTACAAAGCCTACTAAAGACCAGGTCCTGCCTCGTTTCTGGCTCTGGATATGACACCCTAGAGGTGTAATCAGTTTCCATGAAGGAACGGCGCTTACGGGATCTCTTTCTGAGCTGAAACAACGTTTCTCTGGCTCCTCCTTCCTCATCTCCTCCTCTCCTGTATTCTTCTGCCTTTCCATCTGTATCTGCATGGGTCACAGAGACTCTGATGTCACTGAGGCTGAGTGTGCTGACGAAGTCCAGTTTCATCTCTGTGCAAATATCTGCAAGGTAGTAAAAAAAGGCTCAGGCAAATTTGTGGAAAAAATGTATATGAACATTTGCTTTTTATGGTTCACAAAACAAACAAATTCCTCCTGTGATTGGTGAACAGTACACAGAAGCACAGAGTAGACATACTCTGAGTAATCCAAATCAACTCAATGACAAATTAACTTCACTTCTGAAACCAAACATGCTGGGTAGTACTGAAATGTTGTTGTTCTCCTTTATTTAAGTAACACTAAGTAACACATTATACACATTTATTTTGTTAAATACAGTGTTTCCTATATTGGAGATATTGTGATATAATTCATGGGGCAGGTAAGAAGTAAAAACTAAGTTCTGTTGCACTAATTTGTTTTCATTTTTGTTTTTTTCTCCAAACATGCAGTGAAGGAAATATAAAAGTAGCACAACTTGGAAAGGCTCCAGTAAAGTATCTCAAAATGGTACATTAAGCTCAGTACTTGAGTATATGCTCTTAGATACTTCCCAGCACTGGAATAAAAAATATCTTTTTGTACAGTTCGGAGTAGATGAAATGTTGAATCTTTTCTGGCAGGAGAGCCTGACTAAACTGAGCTCTCAATGCTGTATAGTCTGAATCTTTATAGTCAGTGTACCATATGCAGCATCACTGTTACAGTAGGTGTGGTCAGAAGTGTGGTCGACCACTTTCCTGGCATTACACTGCTCTATAATGGTTTGTTCTATCACTTTGTGGAATAAAAACTTTAACCAGTAGATGGCAGTAAAAGCAGGATTAACAGCCTGTGCTTTCATTATTCTAAAGGGCTTAAAAATGACAGAAAATACATGTGAACAGCCTCACAGAGAAAACAAAATCACCTCTTGGCGTGGCCCCCAAGGTTGGGTCTTCAGGTGAGGTGAAGCGATCTCTGGCGTCAAAGAACTCCTCATCAGAGCTGCTGTCTCCAAAGCCAGGCGGTGGCTGAAGGATGGGGATGGGTTCCAGGTCAGCCGCATTATCCGGCTCTCCCTTCACCTCCTCCCAATCTTCTCCCTCGACATGATGCAGGGGGCGGGGAAGGCTGCGAGCGCTGTCAGGGGTGATGTTGGAGCAGAGGTTGTAGTAGCAGCGAGCGTCACCATGGTCGAAGTTAAACACAAACTCCATGTGGGAGGAGAGGGAGGACGGGGAAGGGGTTAGTGTGCGTTCCTTAAAACTACCCTCCCAGCTTACACTTCCGCCTTCACCTGTTCTTCTCACTGACTCATCCATTTCTTTCAACATCTTCCTCCTCCCGAACTCCTCTTCTTCATCTTCATCGTCCTCACTGGCCTCCGGAGGGCTCGGCAAGAAGTCCACAAGGCGGGAGAGCTCGGCGAAACACAGGGAGCTGTCATCGGAGCAGGGGTTACCTGAACTTTTTTGGACACAGTGAAGGCTTGGAGAGGGGGAGACGAGTGTGAGGAGTTGGGGGTCGGCTCCGTCGCCCGACCTTCTGCAGCCCCCTCCTCTTTTGTCGTGAGCTGTGAGCTGGATAAGGGGATGGGAGTGAGCTGGTGGAGGGGCGAGGAGGTGTGGCTGAATGTACCTATGAGAGTAGGGATGAAGCTGAAGGGGAGAGTGGATATGGGAATGAGGTTGTGATGGAGCACTGGGGTAAATGGAGGAAGAAGAACATGATATTAAGTCGTCTTCCTCCAAAGCGTCAAGGGAGTCACTGGAGGGGCTGGTGAGGACACGAGAGTCAGACCGACAGGAATCTGATGCTTCTGACACAGATGGCTGCTCCTCTACTGCTCGCACCTCTTCTCCACCTCCTATTTTGCCTTCTTGTCCCACTTTTCCCCCTAAATAATTGTTTGATATCTTGATCTGTATTTGCCGACCATCCTGCACTCTCTCTGTATCTTCCTTCTGCTCTGTATCTTCATTCTTACCCTCTCTATTCTTATCTTGCAGACACTTTTCTTTTTCAGTGTCATCATCCTTTTCTTCCTTTTCCTTTTTATCTCCCCAAGATTTATCTCCTTTTTCTTTGTCATCTTTGTGTCTCCTTCTGTCTTTGTCTTTTCGTTTTCTTCCCTCTGGATCGGATGAGGATCTGACACGAGGGCAGGGCTTCTCGTCCTGAGACACCTGGGCGACCAGCGGTTCCATGTCCAAGTCTGAGGAGTTATCTGAGTCACTGCCACACCTTGACACATAACCTGTAAACAGACACAAAGACAAAAGATATATATTATTTAGAACATTCTGGTGTTTATGAATCATTTTTATGACTGTACTTTACTGTAAATGTGTTTTTTTTTTTCCTGCACCTTCTTCAGCAGACACTCTATGCTTCTTGGAGTCATCTACCCAGGGAAAGATGTTGAGGTTGGAGTCAACAAACAGTCGGCAGTACCCTGCTATTAGGCAGGACATGTCTTTGGCTGCCACGGACTCCAAAAGCAATGTGATGGGCTTTATATGAGAATGTGGACAAGATGGTATGAGACGAGACAAGGAAAGGGAGACAATTTCAGCAGTAAGAACCACTTTGCATACAGTAATCTTGTTGTATCCAAAAGGGGCATAATATTGATGAAGAAGCAGATGTGCTTCTTTTCATGCTGAAAAGAGGATCTACAAAATAAGTTAATCAGGTCAGCAAAAGACTTTTGAAATAATTAATCACCTTTAAAACGGTGGTTTAAAGTGGTTCATTTTATGTTGAACCCTAATTAGCGGAATTATTAATTTATTAAAGAGCTCAGCAGTCAGCAGTTTGAGTTGGGAGCTTCCAGACCTTATAAGTGGCTAAATCTCCTGTGTCCAAACTGCAGGTGCATCAGTAAAATGAAAAATTATATAACTCTAATGCTAGACAAACTACACCAACAAAGGGTGAAGAAATAATGCTAATTGCTACACAGCCTAATATAATCCACCTTTGCACCTCAGTTACTTCAAAGTAAAAGTGCTTTTTGATGAGGTTTACAGTATTTTGTCCTTGCCCTGTATGTGAGGTGTGTATATTCCTGTTCTTACCTTGATGTCCTGCAGGTATATTTTGACCAGGCTGACCTTGTCAGATTCAGGCAGCAGCTCGATGCGCGTGATGCTGCTGAACTCTGTGAGGGTGGACAGGATGCTCAGTTTGTGGTTGACCACCTGACTCACCCCGTAGCGTGCCCCCACCAACAAGGTCACCATCGACTCCCTGTCCTGGAGCTGGAGGGTCGGGGGAGCAGGCCAGGGGTTGTTAAAAGGTGATCATCAATCAACCAAATCTCAACAAAAAATTAGTATACACACAGTGAGTAGCCTGAACCCTACCATCATGGTGGCACTGAAGGATTTCCCTCCAAACGACTTGAGATCGCTCAGCTCCTCCAGGTAGTTTATCCGTGCCTGATCAACTGACAGGCCCTTCTGCTTAGGATCGTGCTGTGATTGGCTCTTCTTCATGTGGTAGGCGATGGCCTTCCTCAGATCTTTCTCTCGCATGTTCCTCAACAAGGTGGATGACACAAAGTTCTCTATGCCCCATGTCTTCCTGGAGCAAACACAGAAACCCAGACTGAGAGGGTCTGTTTGAGCACACAAGACTGTCAGAGAGCTGAACTGTATTTAGGATGTGTGAATTTACAGTACATGTGAATGGAACAGCATCCCTTGATCCCAAAACATTTTCATCTGCAGACAACAAAATGACTTTCAAGTCTCAAAATGCATCCTGTTTGGCTGCAGTTGTAATATTCTACTTGTGTAACTGTATGTCTGTTAGGTAGGGTGCTGTTTAAAAATCATTCATATTCATCATTGTCCCTCCAAAAAGGGATGACCAGCATGGAAACGCACTTTGCTCGGGGGTCCTTTACTAGGTGTAAATTAATAATTTTGTGTATATATATTATTTAAAATGTGTGTGTGTGTGTGTGGCTCACGTGATAATCTTCAAGTTGGTCTTCGGTGACTGTCCACAACTCGCCAATCTCTCCTGGATGTGCAGTGCAGCCAGTCGCAAGGCGGTGTTGCACCTCATCTCTATTGCAAAGCGCTCCTGCAGCACATCGTTCACCCCCTAACAAACACACACAGACAATAAAAAAAACAGTCCAGAAAGTAAAGAAAAACCTTCCTTTCCTTATTTGAATAAAGGAACTTCAGCACAGGAATAAATCTATGGTGATTTGATGTAAAAATGCACTTCACAACAAGCAGATTTAAATTCAGGATCCCCCCGAGGTAAGGAAAGTTGTTAAGGACCCCTTCTTCTGTTGATGTGTAACACCCAAAACATAAAAAAAAATTAAGTTATGGGTTAAATGGAAACTGTATGATGAGTATTGAAACTAATTATGCATATAAATTTTATTGATCAATCTACCTGCAGGTAGAGGTACATAAAGGCAGTGGGATCCTCCTGCAGCAGCATCTGAAGGTTTTTGGGCATGAAACAAATACGGAACAGACATCTGTAGTCATGGGCCTCTTTCTTCTGCACCACCTGAACACACGCACGCACGCACGCACACACACGCACACGCACACGCACACGCACACACACACACACGCACACACACACACACACACACACACACACACACACACACACACACACACACACACACACTTTGTCTCAAATTGTGAAT
This sequence comes from Hollardia meadi, assembly GCA_037974645.1. Taxonomy (NCBI): domain Eukaryota; kingdom Metazoa; phylum Chordata; class Actinopteri; order Tetraodontiformes; family Triacanthodidae; genus Hollardia; species Hollardia meadi. Next base: position 145,099 of record JBBPCS010000162.1, read on the forward strand.
GCAGGTAAAAGCTTTGGTACTGTCACAGACGAACCCACTCCCTGTAGATATGGACAACTGAGGAGACAATAATTATTAGTTTGTGTGTGTACCTGCTGTATCCTCTCCTCCTCATGTAGCAGCAGTATTTTGGTGATGCTGTGCTGCTGCTCCAGCACCAGGGAGAAGTGTTCAATACGGCTCAGAGAAAGCTTTTCCTTCAGTGTCATCACAATGTCCTGATGCACAGAGAAAGATGAGAGACCATATTTTATATCACCAGGAAACAACTGCTGAGGTGAGCTGAGGTTTGTCGGTCTCAATGGTGCAAAGGGAAAGTCTGAGTAGTTGGCAAATCTAGCAAGCTGGTGTACACTATATCTAATACTGATAAAAACTGAGGGAGTGAGAGAATCACATTAGCTGTACCTTTAAATTAGACTTTAAATCCAACCTATTATCATCTGAGCATTTTATTTAAATATTGACTTTAGTGCAGGGTTGACACTACATCAAAGTAATTCACATTTATAGAGTTGTCTTCATGTCCCAGTCAAAATATTATGACCAACAAGGAAGTGAGCATTAAAACTGGCTTCAGTTTTTGACTTAATTAAGAATCACTTCCATCACAGAAACACATCGTGAACCTCAGCGACATATCTGAACCCCCAAACTCCACTACAGTTATGTATCCAGCATAAAGTTGAAAATAAACAAGAATGGATATCATCCAGACTGTATCATTGTGTAGTACCTTAACTGTGGTGCTTGGTTCAAATTTAAAGGCCTTGGTCTGCCCGTTCTCCAGATACACCTTCAGAACGTTTGGCAGGAAGAGCAGCGAGTTGCCCTGCAAACCAGACATGGGAACATTGGAAGTGTCAGGTGAAACGTCACAAAACCCGTTTGTTTAAGAGGATTCAAGAGTAACAGCCTGACAGGAAGACACTGCCTGAAATAGAGTCAAGAAAAGAAAGCTTGTTGTGTCTCTGTGTTTCAGCCATAGATTGAGATTTAAGTCAGAATGTTTGTAGTAAATAATATTATAATATGAAAGTTTATGAAAAAAGGACTTATCCAAAGCAGAGATTAGGAAGTGAACTAAAGAGACAGACAAACATACACATACATGTCGCAAATGTGTTTTATACATACATGAATCAACCTGCAAACACACATGCACACCTGCAGCCTAAACTGAATAAGGGTATAAAAAATCCTTTCAATAAAAATCATGTTTCAGAAGCGATTTAAACAAAGATCCTGATTTTGTAAATCAGGCTGTGTTAGGAAGTTTGTTCCAGGATAACAGCAAAAGTTGAGTCCTCATTAGTCTTAAATCTTGACATGGTTCCTGTCTGATGACCTAAGATGGCATGCAGGCTCATAAAGTCACAGTAATTCAGAAATATAGTCTCGGCCACACAGTGCTGTAAAAGTAAAGTCTTAAAATCAATTTTGTAATAAACTGGGAGCCAATGTAAAGACATTAAAAGGGATGTAATATGGTTGCTTTTCTTGTTTTTTTGTTAGTAGTTTAGCTGCTGCATTTTGCACAATATGGACTCTGCGGATTGTTCTATATGCCCGTCAGGCATGTTACATTATTTTAAATGTGAGGAAATTAAACCATATATGATGGATCTCTCTCTGAAATAGGAAATGAACAGATTGTAGCAATATTCCTTAAATGATAAAAGTTAAACTGGCTGACCTTGCTAATATGCATTTCAAAATTAAGGTTAGTGTTACTGGAAAATGGACCATGTGAGGACTTTAATTCTGTATGCAGATTTTCAGGGTGAAATGTACTCTCCAATCAGGTGCTATTAAACCACTGCAGAAGAGGAGGACACAATAAGATGAGGTGTAATGAAAAGAGTGCCACACAAACCTGAAACGATGGAAAGCTGCATGGATAACATGTAAACATGTAAATTTGGCATTTCTGTTTATTATTGTATGAATTATTCTTTACTGGAGGCTTCAGTGCATGCTTCAGTCACATGCTTCTTGCACGTCACGCCATGCTGATTTGCTATTTTTGCAGATTTACCGCCTTTCCGCTTAAACTATTTTACGTGCATATTGAAAATGCACATCCAAATAGGTGGATGAACATGCAACTAATGACAAAGTTTTATCAAAATTTATTTGAAGACATTTCACAGACACTTCTGCCATTACACTAAAAAAAATGGCATTTTGAATTACTGGGAAGCAAATTAACCGAGTTAAATAACATACTTACACAAGGAGATTAGTCTCGTCTCGTTTTCAACTCTTCTCACAGAGCATTTCTTTATATCCTCTGGCCTGTTTCTGTCTGCCCAGTTTGTTCACTGTGGTGAGTCATCTCTCCCTGTCTCATCCCTCTTCTCTTATCATTTTAGACAGTTTTTCTGCCTTGTGACAATGTGATGTAATGCAACATTGATGTCTTTTTTTTACATTCAAATGGAGAGCTTTCAAATTTTAGACATCTCCTCCCTTGTCTCCTTCCCATCTTTCATTTCTCTTGCTTAATCTCCCTTTTAATGGTGGCTAACACCGCCCCCCTCCCTCCCACCCCCCGTCACCTCCTCTATCTCTATTTCTACTTCTCTCCTTAATCTGATGCTTATTATCCTGTAAATCACAGACATTAGGAATGGAGGATGAGTCAGATATCGATCTGTGTTTTCTCTGTGATTAGTAATGGACACTCCTGCCTCTGTGGTTTTCCTCATCCAGCTAATTTCACATCCGCTGGTAGGATGGGAACTCTGAGCCGCACTTATAAAAGAAAAACTGCATACAGTATGGAATAATACTGAGCAATTATAAAACAACACTCCTCATCATTGTGCAAAGGTGATTGAAAAGTTCTACATTGAGTGTGCATTGTGAGTAAGAAATGTGTTGAGTACATTTCCTTCCTCATGAAACATTTGCAAAGCCAGTTTACGAAGTATTAAAAGTCCAGCTTTGTTTACATTTATGTCTACGAACTTGCAGTCATCTCTTCCTTTGCTGGTGGCATTGCAGAATATCATAGCATGTTACAGCTACCTGTTGATCACTGGAATAGTGTGACTGTTGGAAGGACTGTGTATTGCATGACCTGCATGTGTGTTCCTGTAAGAGTGCACGAAATAAAGAAAACAGGGATCATTCATATAAAAACAGCTTTGTAGCCCTACTAGAGGTCTAAAGCTGCAGTGGGAATTTTTTTGGGGGGGGGGGGGGGGGGGGGGGTAAAAACCCAAAAAATTGGTCCCAAAACATATTATAAGATTTGAAGAAATAAAAGATTAAAATATATTTTGCTACACAAATTAAATCTATTTTTTTTAAATTGTGAGATCTTTTATACTTTTCCCCTCATCAGCAATACGGACATCTTACTTAGATGCAAACGAATGTGAATGCAACATTTTTAATCAAGTGTAAATGTAATCTGTAATCGTTATACAGAAGAACATCCACACACTATGTTGAAAGATCACTGAGCTCTTCCTTTACTGCCTCAAGGAAGAAGGTACAGACGACGCTCTTGTGGCGGAGCACAGCTGCTACGTTTGTTGTAACTGAACAGAATTTATCAGACAACAGACAACAAAAATTAAAGATGATACCAATCCACAGCAACATAATGATTTCAAGTTGTTAATGAATGTGATGAACATCAATTGTCCCGAGGAAACACTGCCAAACAGATATTAATGGGCTAACACTGGCGAGAGGGATGGGGGATAAAAACTGATTTGTAAACTTTGTAAAACTGCACCCCATGTTCTGTCACTCACCTGAGAGTGTCCATTGACTTCCACCTCCTCAGCGAAGTGAACTTTAACAGGGTTGGACCTGAGCTTGGCCCTCTTCTCTGGTGTAATAAAAGATGACTTTGGGCCCTGCAAGGAATACGAACCAATAAATCAAGTTGTCATAGTATTTTTTTTTTAATATAAATACTTTAATCAGGACTGAATGTGATGCAGGTATATTTTCAGTGAAGCACAGTGGATCGTTCGAGGGACAAGAGAAGACGCACAGGCTGTCACTTTTGTTTTGCATTTTTTGCAAATTTAACCAAATCATACCTTGTCTTTCTTTTGTTGACTTCTGCGACTGTGCACTAAAACTTAAACTTCACCCCAAAATCAAAAACACGTATTTTTCCTCTTAATTGTAGCGCTATTTATCTGTCTGTTGAACTGAAATGTCGACTGTAGAGATGTCTGCTTTCTCTCAAATATGATGGAAATAGATGGAACTACGCTCGTGGTTAAAATCATTTTGCTATCTTGAATATCACTACTGACATTAAAGCTATTAGGCTATTAGAAAGACCCAATTATGAACTGGGTGCATCCATTTTAAAAAATGTATTAATATAATAATAGTAATGCTATTATCTAAAAAAAAAATGCTGTTCTATCAAGCTATTTACATTTAGTAGATATCCATTATGCATTAACATTGATCTTAAGCACATTATTGCCTTCATTACTCGATGAAACTGTCAAACAATCTTACTGCTCAGACTGTAAATCACTGTCTAATCATAATAAAAATCTCGATCACTTAGGCATGCCTTATTCAGAACTCTTTCGATGTTTTGTTGCCACCGACAAGCATGACAGAGATGAATATTTTCTGGGAAATGCTGATATTTGCTTTAAGCTCAAGAATGATTTCTTGGAGGAGCTGTGAGCTACAAATCAGATGGTAAAGGTGCTTCCATCAGCAGAGCCGCTGATGAGAATCATTGAGGAGCAGCCATTTATTCTCCATCTACTTCACCTTAGATTGAGGTCCACACACACACACACACACACACACACACACACACACACACACACACACACACACACACACACACACACA